>PVIH01003892.1:51252-80589 GCA_004025045.1 Sigmodon hispidus
GATATCATTTTTTCTTACTGCTGAGTAGTACTCCATTGTGTAGATGTACCACAGTTTGTTAATCCATTCTTCAGTTGAGGGACATCTAGGTTGTTTCCAGGTTCTTGCTATTACAAATAATGCTGCTATGAACATAGTTGAGCTAATACCTTTGGAGTGTGAATGTGCCTCTTTAGGGTATACACCCAGAAGTGGTATTCTGGGTCCTTGTGGAGATTGAGTCTCAATTTTCTGAGAAACCGCCATATTGCATTCCAAAGTGGCTGAACAAGCTTACACTCCCACCAACAATGGAGGAGTGTTCCCTTTGTTCCACATCCTCTCCAGCATAGGCTGTCATCTGTGTCTTTTATCTTAGCCAATCTAACAGGTGTTAGGTGGTATCTCAAAGTTGTTTTGATTTGCATTTCTCTGATGGCTAAAGATGATGAGCATTTTTTCAGGTGCCTTTCAGCCATTCGTAGTTCCTCTGATGAGAATTCCCTTTTTAGATCTGAACCCCATTTTTTGATTGGGTTATTCAAGGTTTTGGGCTCTAGATTCTTGAGCTCTTTATATATCTTAGAGATCAGTCCTCTATCACTTGTAGGGTTGGTTAAAATCTTTTCCCATTCTGTAGGCTGTCATTTTGTCCTATTGACAGTATCCTTGGCTTTGCAGAAGCTTCTTAGCTTCAGGAGATCCCACTTATTGATTGTTGGTCTTAGTGTCTGTGCCACTGGTGTTATATTTAGGAAGTGGGCGCCTGTGCCAATTCGTAGAAGTGTATTTCCCACTTGCTTTTCTATCAAGTTCTAAGTGGCTGGGTTTAAGTTGAGGTCTTTGATCCACTTGGATTTGAGATTTGTGCAGGGTGACAGGCTCGGATCTATTTGCATTTTTCTACACACTTCCATCCAGCTATGCCAACACCACTTGTTAAATATACTATCTTTTTTCCATTGAATGTTTTGGGCCTCTTTGTCAAAGATCAGGTGTTCATAAGTTTTTGGGTTAATGTCTGGATCCTCAATTCTATTCCATTGGTCCACAAGTCTGTTTTCATGCCAGTACCAGGCTGTTTTTATTACTGTAGCTCTATAGTATAACTTGAAGTCAGGGATGGTGATACCTCCTGAGGTTCTTTTGTTGAGTAAAATTGTTTTGGCAATCCTGGCTTTCCTGTTATTCCAAATAAAATTGAGTATTGTTCTTTCAAGGTTCAAAAAATATTGTGTTGGGATTTTGATGGGCAGTGCATTGAATCTGTAGATTGCCTTTGGTAGAATTGCCATTTTTACTATGTTGATCCTACCTATCCAGGAACATGGGAGAGCTTTCCATTTTCTGATATCCTCTTCAATTTCTTTCTTTAAATTTTTGTCAAATAGGTCTGTTACTTCTTTGGTTATAGTTACTTCTAGGTATTTAATACTATTTGCAGCTATTATGAAGGGTAATGTTTCCCTTATTTCTTTTTCAGCTCTTCTATCTTTAGTGTATAGAAGGGCTACTGATTTCTTTGAGTTAATCTTGTATTCTGCTACATTGCTGAAGGTGTTTATCAGCTGTAGCAGTTTCTTGGAAGAATTTTGTGTGTCACTTATGTATACAATCATATCATCTGCAAATAGAGATAGCTTCACTTCTTTTCCAATTTGTATCACCTTAATCTCTTTTCGTTCCCTTATTGCTTAACTAAAACTTCAAGAACTATATTGAGTATCTTAGCCAATCTAACAGGTGTCAGGTGGTATCTCAAAGTTGTTTTGATTTGCATTTCTCTGATGGCTAAGGATGATGAGCACTTTTTCATGTGCCTTTCAGACATTCGTAATTCTTCTTCTGAGAATTCCCTTTTTAGATCTGAACCCCATTTTTGATTGGGTTATTCAAGGTTTTGGGCTATAGATTCTTGAGTTCTTTATATATCTTGGAGATCAGTCCTCTATCACTTGTAGGGTTGGTGAAAATATTTTCCCATTCTGTAGGCTGTCATTTTGTCCTATTGACAGTGTCCTTGGCCTTACAGAAGCTTCTCTGCTTCAAGAGATCCCACTTATTGATTGTTGATTTTAGTGTCTGTGCCACTGGTGTTATATTTAGGACGTGGTTGCCTGTGCCAATTTGTAGAAGTGTATTTCCCACTTTCTTTTCTATCAATTTTAAAGTGGCTGGGTTTATGTTGAGGTCTTTGATCCACTTGGATTTGAGTTTTGTACAGGGTAATAGGTTTGGATCTATTTGCATTTTTCTACACACATCCATCCAGCTATGCCAACACCATTTGTTAAATATACTATCTTTTTTCCATTGAATATTTTAGGCCTCTTTGTCAAAGATCAGGTGTTCATAGGTTTTTGGGTTGATATATGGATCCTCAATTCTATTCCATTGATGCACAAGTCTGTTTTTATGCCAGTACCAGGCTATTTTTATTATTGTAGCTCTATAGTATAACTTGAAGTGAGGGATGGTGATGCCTCTGTTCATTTGTATTGCCAAGTGTCTGATGTTTTCTCTTAACATGGTTATTTTACAAACAGTGTATTCAAGGGCTGCACTTATAGTAGAGTAGAGATGGGGTGAGAGTGAAAGAGGAAAGCGCAATGAACTTTCTAATCATGGTAGGTGTATTTCATTTGATCTTTACTATCCAGACTTTACAGCTATGTATGTACTTCACATTACATAATCAAACAGTTACTTCTATAAACATAAAACCTGAAGATAAAAGGAACATGCATACTAATCTTACTAATAATATCAAAAAAGTTTTACTGAGGGAATATCAACAGATAGCCACAGTTTTCCTTGTGTGCATGTGTATGTGTGGGTGTAGATGCTGTTTCCATGCATACTGACATAGACAGTCTTGGATCTTGTTCCACTAGAACCATTCATCTTATTTTTTGAGATAAAATTTCTTTTTGGCCTGGAGCTCACTGTTAAGCTATTCTGGGTGGCCAACAAGTACTAGGATATCTCCCTGTCTCAGCATCTCTAGCGCTGGAATTATAAGCATGTGCCAATATTCCCAGATTTTGCCCCTCATGGGCTTTAGGAATCAAATCCAGGCCCTCCTGCTCATACAGCAAACTTTTGGATGAGTTATGCCCAGGCCCCTGTCTCTGCATTTTACATTTTCACCTATTCCGTCAACAAATGTTGTATTGTATGATAGAGGTATAAGGATATGAGATGTGTCTATAGGTCCCATTCAACTGATCTTCTAGTACATAAGGGTAAATAAACATATAAAGAGATAATTATATAATATTTTGACTAGTGATACAGAGGAATTACTTTAAAAAAGAATTTGATGTGTGTGTGCATATTTGTATAGCTAATGATATTGAGAGAGTTTTAAAGCTACACAAGAAAGACTCTCTAGTCTTCAGTGGTGATTATTTTTTTCATTAATTTGACTGGATTACGGAAAAATCTGGGGTATTACAGAGGCAGGGCTTTGGGCATACACCATCTCTTTGGCTGGTGTTCTAGACTAAAATAAATGGAGAAATAAAAAATCCAGATGAGCTCTACAAGTTTACTTTATTTGCTCCCTGATAACCTGTGATGAGAATAAGTTGTACCTGTATGTTTTCCCCACCATGATGGACTAAACTTCTGAACCACAAGCTAAAATAAGCCTTCTTTTTCCCTTAAATTGCATTTTGTCAGGTATTTATTCACAATAATAAGAAAAGTAACTGACACAGCTCTTGTTTGCTTTAATGGTGTGAAAAACATGTTCCTTGTGAGCCTAATTTTCAGCATTGGGATCTTTGGAAAATATCTATTCTGAGACCCCAGAGGTTGATGGAAAACTAACTCATAACCAGAACTAGTAATTGGTCTTGCTTTCATGAATCTGATTGTGACTCTGTGGTGTATTTTACAAATTTTTCTGTAGTCCAAGAACAATAGTCACTTTGCCTTAAAGAAGAAAACTCTGTTCTAGTCATATTGGAAAACTGTGTGAGGATAGTAGCTGATGGTCTGATCATATGGAGAGTGAATTTTGGCCTCTATGGATTCCTGCCTTGCCTTGTTTCTGTGTTTTCCCCTTAGTGCAAAAATGCAGAGAAGTGGAGTGGGCAAACAGGATGAGAAATAAGTCCATTGATTCAGTTAGATGAATTGTTCAGTTTTGATCTGCCTTGCCTCCAGAACCTCACCTGGGCAACATGGGGGTCTTGCAAATTGAATTTGGAGCTTTTGCAAGAATGACTTAGGATCTTGGTATTGGTTTGTTCTCACAGGCATATCTGGCCAACAGGCAGGAGTAGAATTTGATAAACTGATTGGGAGAGGGCTCTGGGGCCAAGAGAGGATATGAATGTCCTCTGCATCTTTGTAGTTGGGGATTGCACAACCAAGTTCATTTACAAGAAGATATATAAAGGGAGGTAAGGTGATTAGAGATTAAATAAAAAAATATTCACTTTTATTCCTCCAACAAGATTTCTGTGATTTCTCTGGTCTTTATTAGGCTGAAGAGTTTGTCTACATGTGACTCACTCATTCTCTTTCTATTATCTCCAGCATAGACAGTGGGTAGAGGATCTTATTAAGCAGTAAAGATTTAAGGATTTCTATTCAAGACACTTTAATAGGATAGTTTAAAAAAAGTAAATCTGATAATTATTCCAAACTCTTCCACTGCATAATACTCAGGGATGATACCTTTTCTTGGAGAATAGTCAAATATTTTTCAGCTTCTGTTTTCTTTGACACACTAATAATTTCTGCTGAAGGACTGCGATGATTTACAGTTCAACTCCAGATTGTATAATTGTTGTGAAAACAGCAAGCTATCACTCTTAACATCATTTGATAAGTGGGTAACTCCTTCTCTCTAAGCTTAATGAAATTTGAAGAGCAGTTCCAAATTATACTTTCTCAATCAAAAGGCAAGTTACGAAGTGAGTGCCTTGGGATTTGAATAAAAGCAACAGGGAGAAAAAATGGTTTGTTTTTTCTGTGATTACTAATGTATACTCATTTACCTGTTGAAGAACTATTTATTATTGAATACTTGTTCTACACAGAGTACTAAGTGAGGAGTCTCTACAGTGAAAATTCTTTTATATTTTACTAGAGGCATTGCAGTAGCAGCTAGTGAAGTTTCAGCTAATAGCCTGCCTCTCATAGGCATAGGCTCTTTCTAAGACATTTGTCCTATTTTGTATTTTTTTTAACTTGAAAAGAACTCTGAATATATAAACTTCACACCAGTCTTCTCCTGATTCTGTTTTATTTATTTTGAGTTTGGGAAAAGCGAGAGAAAGGAAGTTAACATTTGAATCACTATTTTTGCTGCAGGAATCATGCTGTTTTTGTTGTTCATATCATCACATTAGGTTTGGGAATGCTGCTTGTATCTCTTCATTGCTCAGTTGGTTTTTTGTTTTTTTTTTTTTTTTTTTTTTTTTTTTTTTTTTTTTTTTTTTTTTTTTTTTTTTTTTTTTTTTTTTTTTTTTTTTTTTTTTTTTTTTTTTTTTTTTTTTTTTTTTTTTTTTTTTTTTTTTTTTTTTTTTTTTTTTTTTTTTTTTTTTTTTTTTTTTTTTTTTTTTTTTGTATCTCAATTCTTCATGTTTGGAATGCCTTCCTCCTATTTCTAGAACTTGGTAGCATTTTTAATTCTTTTATATTGAACTCATTCAAATATCTTAGGCCTGATGAGGCTTACATCTTTTCCCATTGTTTTCCCCCGAGACATCATCCTTTAATATACCTCAGGCTGTCCTCAAAATTGCCATCTTTGATCCTCCTGTCTTCTCTTTCTGAGAGCTAGCATTACTGGAATGTGCCACCACATCTGCTTAACTTTGTTCTTCTTGATCCCCAAAATAAGACTGAGTGCTTCACATAGCACTTTTGGTTGTGAGTCTTAAAACTCTGCCCACAGAGCACAATTGCTATTTACATCTGAGTTTCCCTTGCTCCACCCTGAGGTGGTAGATTCTGTGTTATTCAACTGTTTGCTCTTAAGAATCAGTACAGTTTGTGTCATTGTATTAGAAGTCCATTCAGTGTTGACTCACTCACTAAAATGGGGTTGATTCTGCAGTCTGGCCAAACTCCTCAAGAGAATCACATTCTCTTCCTTTTGAGAGCTGAGCTCATGAAGAAACTTCTGATATAACAACTTGTTTCTTAGTTTCTTGATGGTAGTTTGAAGGTGCTCTTAGAGAAAAATGATAGGCATTTCTAGTAATAGATGGTATATTTCCATTGTGAGGGAACAAACCAGTATTCTATCTTATAAACCAGATTTTTCAGGATGTTTCTGACAGATTCAGTCCTTCATTTCTGGAATGCTTTTATGTCTCTGTACATGAGACTGAATTGTAGAAGCTCTAAGAAACCTCACAGAACCCTGGACTCTACATGGTGAGTTATCAACCAGTGTTTTCAATAGATATTTTTGTTGCAAAAATTGACTTATTCTGAGCCTATTCTCTCCAGAGGAACATCTGACCCAGTCTTGATGTTGGGGTGAGGAAAGCAGATCTGTCTGGAGTGAGTGCTGAACTAAGCCACCTTGGGACCTTGGGACCTCCTGCCCTTGCTGGGGAGGAGATAAAGTGATGGGGAGAAGAGAGAGTGACTGGGAGGGGTGGGAGGAGGAAGAGAGTTTGAACAAGGGGATACATGGATAAAAAATATGACTCTATTCATAATAAAAAATTTTAAAAACCAGAAAAAATGGCTTATTCTGTATATTATGGTTTATAAATTCAATATAAGTCCATTTTTAACATCCTTGTTTTGTGAACAGTATAGCCCCAAAGATGTCCAGCCTGTAACTTGTAACTAGATATCTCACTATTACTTGACTTTTGCAATTCATTAAGTTCTAGTATATTTGTCATGTTTATTATTTATATTCTTTACCCTAAAGATATGTAAATTCCTAGAAGCCTTCCTCTAAATCTTAACTTTTAAAAGTTGTTCCCTATGCATATTTATGAACACTCAGAGTTACTATCTTTGAGAAAAACAAAACTAGGCACAACAGAAACAAGAGAATAACTTTAATATAGTTTACTTGGAACTGCCAAGAGTTTTTTAGTAGGTCTATGGAGCCAAGCTGACGTATTGTGTTTAAACAGAAGAAAAAAAAAAACTCAATGAAAATTATTCAGTTGTTTTAATGGGTTTTGCATCCTCTGGATAAAGAGAAAATTCATCTAGTTTAATTGAGTGACACTAATTTGTGAAGAGAAGGAAATCAATAGGCTGGGCTGAGAAGCTATCCAAAGTTCATATTTTTTTCTAATTTACTTCTGACAGTTTAACCTTCTTCCTTTGTGCTCTGTCAGTAGATTCTAAAAATAGTTCTGTAGTTATTGAGATTTACCAGAGCAGATTAGGAAATACTCTGTGTATTTAGTTTGTTTTTATGTTTTAAATCAGAGGTTAAGTTTTTGAGTACTATGAATTGCTTCCTTCAATATAAAAATAGTCATCATGTGGTAAGTCATTATGTTTATTTATAGTTTATGAGAGGTGGTTTGCAGAGGTAAGAGGTGGGAGAAAGAAAGCTCATGGGAAGGATAAAATTGATTTGGAAGAAACAGGAGGGAAACACAATTGGTCTTTGGTGTCTAGGTGCTCTGTACCTACTGACTCAACTCAACCAATGGCTGAAAACATTAACAAATGGATTTGTAGTAAACATTTTCAGAATTTTTGTTATTTTCTCTAAAACACAACAAAAAACATTCAGATGTCATTTGTATTTGAATGTTTCTTTCATTTTGTCTTTTAAGTTTTTATCATTTTTTATTTGTTCATTTATTTACTTATTCATAGTGTGTGTGTGTGTGTGTGTGTGTGTGTGTGTGTGTGTGTGTGTGTGTGTGTGTGCATGTGCCAGGGAGGCTAGATAGAGGACAAACTGTGGGGGTCAATTCCCTCTTTCCATCATGTAGGACCTGGGGATAAAACTCAAATTATCAGGCTTGGTAGTAAGTGCCTTTATCCACCAAGCTATCTTGATGGCCCTAGCATTTATACTGAATTAAATAATGTAAGTGGTTTAAGATGACAGTACATAAAAGGATGTGTAAATACTATTCCACCTCATCTAGGAAACTTGAGCATCTATGATTTTTGTTACCTCCAAGAGTGCTGGAATTTGTCCCTTGTGAGATACTCAAGGACAGTTGCATCATTTTATTAGGCTGAAGATAGATTATCCCAGGTGAGTCCTATGGTCCAGAATTTCAGCAAGTGAATACACATCAAGATGATTGCGATAGAAGCCTATAAGGCATCAAGATTCCAAAGAGAAAGGTTGCATGGTGCACAGGAGCTGGTCTTTCTGCAGCTCAGGACCTCTAGCCTGATATATATTACTTCACTGTGGCAGAGCACAGAAGCAATAAGAATTTTCTAGACTTTGAAAGACCATATAAATATGGGTTAATAGGTATCTCAGGAATAATGTATGAAGACATATGACCTCTACATGACCCTGGAGAGAGGACCACTCCCCACCCAACTGTGGATTGGACACAGACAAAAATTACGTTTATTTAAACTTGGATTATTGTGCACACCTGAGTTAGTGGACAGAGATGGATGTTCACTTTAACCACATTTCCTGGGGCCAAACATCTCAAATCATTATGTGCTCATGAGGAGACATAGTTTTATTTGATTGCATTTGTTCATTTACTATAATTTGATAATATTTCCTATGAGAACACATTTAAATAATTATTCAACTAAAATTATGTTCTCAGAGTTAGCCTGGCAAAGTAGGTTTGGAATCAGAAGACTCTAGTCATGTCTGATACTTCAGCATGTGGTTTAGATTTGAATCTCATTATGATTTAGAACAGATCAGAGTAGACTTGTTATTTAAATGTGGGTGGTGTTATATACAGTAAATGTCTCAAAATCCTAACTGTAGTAAAAATGCTATTGACTTCTGACATAGACACTCAGCCCTATATTTTAGGAAAGGTTCTTAGAGTTTCCCCTTGAAACTTTGCTTAGGAGTATTTGAGATTTTGGTTGTTGTTCTAAGTTTTGAGTTAGTTCAAAGAGGGAAGTTGGAGGTATGACTCTGGGGTTGGGAAGAATGCTGAACCTGGCCTTAAGGCCAAACACTTGATTTTTGGAAGGGTGAAAGGGTCCTGTAAACATGGACCTCCTTTCTAGGTTAATTTGACATGAAGTCTCAGGGATACCCTGGTATAGCTAGGGCTCCCATACTGGTGGCTGAGTTGCTTTTGTATAACTGAACTAGATTAGAATATGAAAATCTATTTCACTGATGCAGACCACATGGGTAGGTACTACAAACCATTTCCCTGGTTTGTTTTTTACTAACAGCATTTTCAAAGTCATGGTTGGTGCTGATTTTGTTTGTGAATGGGCATGGCTGAAAAACTGATGTCTTTTTAGGCTTATTGCTGCTTGGGAGCCCATATTCAGCAAAGTCTCTTCTATTCTGTTGGGCCACCTCTGTGGGAGGACTGATGTGAAAGCTGTTTTTGTCTACTAGTTTGTAGTGATGCTGAGGGGTTTGAAGCCCTGCATTACCACATCTCAAGAGTGTTTTTCTTGCTTGTGTGGATTGCAGTTTCTTCACTTAGAATATATACAATGACAGTAGGATTTAATTCAATTTCCAGCCAGGATGCTTGGCAGGAGGGTTGTGGCACAAACCCTAAGATGCACATAAGGTCATCTTTCTAATGTAGCTTTGTGAAAGATCCATATATCTCATTGTGTCACTCTGAGCCCCATGAAGGACACTCCTATGGCAATTGTAAGTCTGACTGGCAGTTCACCTTTTCTAGAGAAAGCAGGGGAATTCTGTTAATTGCCAATATAAAGGGAGAGACTTCTCAACATCTAATCATCTAATAGCACTCCCATTAAGAGTAAAGATTTTAAATGACCTGGGGAACTGACTCTTAGAGCAGCCATTAGCTTCTGCTCTAGCCTTTTTAAAAAAAACTATCAAAAAATTAGGACTTGGGAGATGACATTTGGCAAAGTATTGCTGATCAAACATGAGAACCTGGATTCAGTTCCTGACATGCACATATAAGCTGAATGCAATGGTGCATGCCCATAATCCCAGCACTGAAGAGATGGAGGTGGGAGGATCCCTGGTACTTGTTGGCTAGTCAGGCTCTAGTTGAATTGGTGAGCTACAGAGTCCGTGAAAGGTGTCTCTTGTGCCAACGCGTACAAAATGATTTTCTACTTTCTCTTCTACCAGGTCCAATGTATCTTGTTTTATGTTGAGATCTTTGATTCATGCGGAGTTGAATTTTGTGAATGTGAATAAGTATGAATCTATTTGGATTCTTTTGCATGTAGCTGTTCAGTTTGATTATAATCATTTGTTGAAGATGCTGTCTTTTTTTCCCCAATATGTATTTATTTCTTATTTATAAAACAAATCAGGTGTCGTTAGGTATGTGGATTTATGTCTGGGTCTTCAGTTAGATTCTGTTAATCAATGTGTTCATTTTTAATGCCAATGTTTTTGTAATTATTACAAAACATCATTATAGTAATGTTTTTTATTGCTATACTATATCTCTGTAGTATAACTTGAAGTCGGATGGTGATATCTTCAGCAGTTTTATCATTATTATTATTATTATTATTCAGGACTGATTTGCCTTTCTTTTTGTGTGTGTGTGCATGTTCCATATGAAACTGAAAATTGTCATTTCAAGATCTGTGAAGAATTGTGTTAGAATTTTGATGGTGATTACCTTGAATCAATAGATTGCTTTTGATAGGATGGCCATTTTTACTATATTAATTCTATTGATCAATGAGCATGGAGTAATCTTTCCATTTTCTGATATTTCCTTCAAATTTTTTCTTCACTGTCTTAAGATTTTAATCATACAAGTCTTTTACTTGCTTAATTAAAGTTACCCAAAAGTACTTTATATTATTTAGGACTATTAGGAAAGGTTTTTTCCATGACATCTTTCTCAGTCTGTTTCTTTTCATTTTCATATAGAAAAAGTGTCTATGGCTACTGCATTGATTTTTGTGAATTATTAATTAAAATTAATTAATTTTTGTGAATTAATTTTGATTTCTGTTACTTTGCTGAAAGTGTTCATCAGCTGTAGGTGTTTCCAGGTGAAATTTTTAGAATACTTTTGTATATCATTTGCAAACAAAAATATTTTGACTTTCTTTTCTTATTTGTATCTTCTTGATATCCTTCAGTTTTTTTATTGCTCTACCTAACACTTCAAGTACAATATTGAATAAGTATAGAGAGGGTGGACAACCTTGTCTTATTCCTGATTTTAGTGAAATTGCTTTGAGTTTCTCTCCATTTAAATTGATGTTGGTTATGGTTTTGCTGTATACTGCCTTTAATATGTTGCAGTATGTCCCTTGTATCCCTAATCTCTCCAGTATTTTATCATGTAGAGCTGTTGGATTTTGTCAAAGGCCGTTTTCATCTACTGAGATGATCATGTGGTTTTGTCTTGCAGTTTGTTTATATGGTAGAGTGTGCTCATAGATTTATGTATGTTGAACTACCCTTGTATCTCTGGAATAAAACAATAAGTGACAGAAAACATCTTGGAGGGGAAGATCTACTTGATCCACTGGAGATGGGGGCATAGAGGAAGGTGGGCCCAAAGCTCGTTATCTGCTACAGAGCTAGGAATGAGACTGTGAGAATGGATTTGGAGGAGAAAAGGAAGAGGTGAAGATCTACAATAAGCCTATCTGCTCTCCTGGTCATATAGTACAAGAACTATTTCTTCATCCTTCATGGCAACTTGAAGGTCCTGAAGCTCTACAAAGTATCCCAAGCAGTAATTTAATGATTCCATCTACTTCTTTTTAATGTCTCAGTTCCATTGTGGCAGGAAAGACAGAGGTAGAAGGAACTTTGATTTTTTTTCCCCAGAAAGAACAGATGGTAGCAGCTACTTATATTAGTGGTCCTCAACCCATGGGTCATGATCCCTTTGGCATAGAATATCAGATATGCTATATATCAAATATTTATATTATAATTCACAACAGTAGCAAGATTACAATTAGAAAGGTTGAGAGTCACTGACTTAGGTAGAGTTCATTGGTAGAATCAGCAGCCTGACCCTAGCTAACTGCAAAGAGGGTGAAAAATGATCTCTTCCTTAGAGTAAGAGTATGCTGTGATATTTCAGACCAGTAATAATGTCTATACAATGCACTCTGAATAGAAATAGGATTTGCTATGAGGGAACGCTATGTTTGGCATTTTCCTATATTTTTTTTTACCATCTCAGATCATGCTTAGCATCATTGGATATGCATTCTATATCTCTTCCTGACTGTTTGCTATTGGGCTCATTTTGAGAGTTTAAGTAGTTCTGTGGAGGGAGGGGGAAAGAGAGAAATTAGTTTCATTATTTATTTGTCTCCTGCCCAGTAAGGTCATTTCTTAGTTCTAAGACTCCTTAAAATACTTATTTTGCAAAGACCATGTGGATATGGAAGCAGGAATTTGAAAAGTCTCTACAGAACCCTCTGGCTCATTTAGGAGCCATCTGGAAGAGGCCTTAGGGCCAAGGAAGACATGCTGTTTCTCTAGCATCTAGAAGCCATCCCTAGGGAGCAAATATATATACATATTTAGGCTATAAGTCACTTTGCTCACTGATTGTGATGAATTAACTTTTAAACCTTCTAAACAACTGAGACAGCTGATGGCAGGATCCTGGTTTGAAGTATGCAGAAGGCCTTGAATTTGGTATTGATTACACAAAAATTGCACTTGTTATGTGATTCAAGGCATGCACCAGTACAAGTGCAGCACTGTCTCCCAAAGGCTGGCTTGTGACTCAGAATAGCCTGGAGTGTGGGTGAAGAACAAATTTCCAAGTCTCATTTCAGACCCTCTTTGATCCTGATTTAATAACTTATGTTGTGGGGATGCTGAATTCAGTATTTTTAAAGGAAATACTACTTAGAAGTCTGCATACATTAGCAGATAAAATCAGGGCAACATGGTGGAATCAGATACCCTTTGTTTCTAAAATAATTCTTAAGAACTGCCAAAGAAGTCTAGGAACTACTAAGATCTGATCTGAAATCTTTCAGGAAGTAAGATTTAAATTTGTTGAAAGCCTTTGGTTTTAAAGAGGGATGTGGGGTGTGTCTTTTTTCCTTCTGTTGGTTCTTTATTTCCATGTGTCAGCCACTCTTTGTCTCTCTTTTCTTTTCTGTGCCCATGCCTCTATTTTACTCCGTGTCTCTGTCACCTCCCCTTTTCCTCTTCCCTAGAACTGATGAAATCCCAGAATACATATTTCTTTTACCAGTCCTTAGGTGAATCATAGTAGAGATTTGAGAAGAATATTAGAATCCTATTTGAAGATACAAAAGTTGCTTTGCTTGAAGATTTCTCTTCTATATTTATTAGGCTTCAGTGGGATATTCAGGGTTATTTTGTGATTTTTGAAAGTTGGATTTATTAACTTACAGGGTTTAACATTTCCTAACATCTCCCACCTGAGTCCTGGCAGACAAACAAGGGGCTTATTTAATAAAGTGCATGATATGTGACATAGATTGTGCATACAGGCTTCTGTTTTATTTTTATTGCCTTTGACCATGGAAACCACTTGACTCATGATTATTTTGCTTTGGGGTATTTATTATGTTAGAATGACTTGAAATCAGACATGACAGAACTTCTTCAGAAATATGAAGATTAGAATCAAAATTTTCCTGGTTTATTCCAGGGATGGATCCAACAACATCTGAACTTATTACCTTTAACTGTTGTATTTTAAAAAAGGCATTATTTTTAGTTTCAACAGTAAGGACAACTACTGTATGTCTCCTGTTTCTTCATAGTTTTACTCCTAAATACCATACCACATTGTTCCTAAAAACAAGGACATTCAGAAAGTACAACCACATGATGCTCTAACACAAAACATCAATATAATTAAGCCAAGTAAACATTAAAATAAAACTAATACCAAATATTCATCTTGGATTAAAATTTGACTAATTTGTTTTCTAATGACACTAACATAAACTTAAAAAATTATTATTCATGTTAACTATTTCTATAAAATAATGGGCTCATTGTGACTCCCTGTGTGAATTTTTATGTCTTTTGAAAATGAATGTGGCTGTAGTCTGAATATAGTATTATGTGAGAACTGATGTATTTATTTAACATTATTAAATAACCATGTTTATGGATATCAGAAAGTAACTTACAGAAGTACAAATAAAACATTGTTTATCTTGAAGATGATACAATTCAGGGTACTTTTGGAAGAAGAAAGAAAACTTTAAAATGGTAGAGAAAACCACTGGCCACCATAGTTAGAAATGGGAACACCAGAAGGCTGTTTTCATAGTGTTTAAAATAGGTGGAGCTGTCCTGTGGACCATGAATCTATAGCTCTGGAGAGTGACTAGGCTCTGGGCATAGTTTCAGATATGTTTCAGAGAGGAAAAAGAAGAAATATTGAAGGAAATACTTTTTAAAGAAAAAAGTGGGTGAGAATAATTTTCCTGCATGTATAAGAGAATACACTATGTGTCTACAGGTATCCTTGGAGGCCAGAGTGGGCATTAGCTTTTCTGGAAATGGAGTTATAACATGTGAGCTACTATGTGAGTGCTGGGAACCAAACTGGGTCCCCTGCAAGAGCAGCAAGTGCTCTTACCTGTTGAGGTAACTTTCTGACCCAGGGAGAAGAATGTTTTTTTCAAAGAACTGAAAGTAAGAAATTTAGGACAGAAAGTTAGAAACAAATGAACAAACAATAACAACAACAAAAACAAAAACAAACAAGAGAAGCCTCAACATGTCTTCTCAAACAGAATTGCTTTTCTCCTGGGTAGAGCTGGAGATCATTGAGTTAATTAAAATATGCTAGGCTGAGAAAGACAAATATCTCCTCTGTCATGTTTCCTTCCCCTCCATAAGGGAAGGGCTACAGTGTGATAAATTTTAATGCTGAGTCCCTCCCTCTCTGGGTGGCCTTATTTGCATCCACGATCTTATATGGTCTATGTAAACTTTTAAGTTCTTAAACTGCAGAGTAAAGAGAAAATCAAAAGGAAGTTTGAAAAAACAAAATGAGAGCATAAGAAGTGATAAAAATTGATGGATAAGAAACTGTTCAGTTTCTTCATTGTTTTTATGCTTGTAACTCTATGGCTTCAAAAGGGGGACTATTTGGGAGAAGGGAAAGAATACAAAGAATTGGGGGTGGGAAGGACCAATGTAAGAGAAAAAAAAGATAAGAAAAAGAAATTTCAACAATTTTCTCTCATATGTTGAGCCTGGACTTTAATGTGTGTGTGTGTGTGTGTGTGTGTGTGTGTGTGTGTGTGTGTGTGTGCGCGTGTTGTGGTGTGAAGTAGAAAGAATGGAGAGGAGAGGAAACAAGTGAGAGTGAAAGGGTAGGAATATGATCAAAATACAAGAATTTATATGTATGAAAGTGTCATACAAATGTTATTAAAAATCAACAAGAAAATTAAGAAAGCCGTTTTTCTCATCAATTTTATCAAGGTATTTATTAAGTTGAGAATTGAGTCACTGTAACTCATATTTTGCTGCACATGAAAACTATAATTTCCTCTCTGCCTTGAGCTAAGGAATGTGAATGTCAAGAAAACAGTCCACATACATGTCTAAATAGAAAGCTAAAAACTTTTGGTTGACATTATGATACAAGTGACTGTTATTTGGGATGCTTTCTTTGCCAAAATAATAGGCAACATCTTTTGGATTTGCCTCTTTCTAGTTTATGAATTGAACTGCTGGCATGTTTGTATTTTGAGATCTATTCTAGTACGATTAAATTCACCACATGAAAAACACAAAGACCAGTTCAACCTAGGAAATAATCAATTTTTCATGCTCATTATCATTTAGATGAGTCTATTATAAGGTAAGGGCAGCAGCATGAGACATTTTAATGCCGAGTAACACTCCCTTCTTCTCAGGTTGGCCTTATATGCTTCCTCTAGCAGTCTTATATGCTCCATGTAAAACTATTAAGATCTCAAATTGCAGAGTAAGGAGCAAATCAAAAGGGTACTTGTAGAAACAAAATGGAGCTGGAGAAATGATGAAAATTGACAGACAGCAAACTGTCCACTTTCTTCAGTGTTTTTGCAGTTCTAACTGTGTGGTTTCTGAGTGTCATAGAGGAAAATGAAAAGCATTCAGAGTTTAGTTATTTTATTAAAATTTTTATATATTTTAACACCTTTTAGAACCATTTTATTTCCTCCTACTGAAAACAGAAAGACATTGATATTTCTAGAAAATGCAAATGAAAACAGACTCAGTTGTAGCAGTTTTTTAACAATCAGGATCCAAGGATTAGCACAAGGTATTACCTGGGTATCTCAGAGGCTCCCTTATTGGAGGACAGAGAGTCCTATTATTATGACACAATCAATCAAACTGTAATTTTTGTGAGTTGGTTACATGTAAGCTTAACAAGGTTATAGGACTATACTGAGTAACTTTTCCTTCATTCTGACAGTTCAGAAAGGTGCTAGTGGACTCATTCTTTAAGAAACAGATTCACAAAGCTTTGTAGTGGTGCTTTCTGATTAAAAATAGCTTTGACCTTTGGCTCTTGTTATGAGGCCTACAGGGTTAAATTCATATTGTCTCTTTTACTCTGAACTCATATGTCCCTTTCCCTGAGGATTAGCCATCAGAATGTGTGCATGTAGTTTATATCATATGCCCTGATGTCAGATGGATATGCCCTTATGCTGGAAGATGAGGCAGAAGAAATGATTATTTAGATCTCTGAGGTCTGAACCTGGGGACCAAGAAATATCATCACCTTCCTCCAAGATCAAGCCAGATTATTTTTAGTATAGAAAGTATTCTTTCTACCTTAGAAGCCTCTGGCAGAGATAAGATGATTTCCAAGTTTATACACAACAGAGGAGGAGCTCAGCTAATGTGCCTAACTTCCACCTCATCGCTGCTCATTAGAAAGACAATGCAAACCAGCTGTCCCCTGGTGTTCACAGAAGAAAGATCCAATTAACTGGCCATCATCCACCTGGTTCCAGATTTAGCCAGCTCCTTATGAGCCTGTAAGAGCAGCCAGTGTGCATGAATTTTTGTCATTAAATGCAAGCTAGGGGGTGAGGGGAGGTGGGCTGACCAACATTCTCTGTAATACCCTGGAGAGTGATAAGTCAAGAGTCCTCTGAACTTAGCTGTCTGGAAAAGCAGCAATTTCGCTGGATACTGACTTGGAACTGTGTCTTATTGTGAATATTGTGATTTTATGAAGCTAGAAATATGATGTGTTTCTATAGATGTAGGTACAGGGCCATTGTGATATGCAGTGCATTCAGCCAGACTTTTCTCTTTGGTAAAAATGAGATTTAAACTGTGAAGCACTTGATTGTCTTGTAACTAACTATACACCTGTATTGGAGCATTCAGATTTCACAGGAACTCATTATTCAGGCTTTTCCTTTGTGAATTTGTAAAAAATATCACAATTAACTCAGAAATAAAAGGCACTGTCTAGAGCCCTTCAGTTGTCAGTATTCCATCTTTTAAAAGTCAAGCACATAATTGGCTCCTGACCATTTAGGCTCAGGAATAAAGCATCTAGTGATATGACTCCTGGAAATTCTTTAGGCCTTTGAGTTCCTGGAGCAACACCCAGTTCTCAATAGAGCCATCAATAAAGCAATATTTCTCAGCAGTGAAGACTGAAAAATCTGCTGCATTACACTTTCCAATCTCTTCAAAATCACATTTAAAAAATCCATTTTGTTGCAAGATGACCAATCTCATCTGATTTATAAGCTGTGGCCTCAGAGGAAATATGGAAGGCTTGGAGGAGAAGCCAGGGAACAAGTGAGCCAACAGGAAGGAAGCAAACACTTCCTGCATTTTGAGTTTTCAGCTTCTAGTGCCAGCTTTACAATGTGTCAGTTTGCAATTTATTAAGTTATGAAGGCAAGAACTATTTGTTTGTCAGGGAGTGTGAGGTCTGATCCATGTTAGGTATTTTTGTGGGGCTTATATACACCTGTACTTTCGGTCTGCTCAAGAAAATCTAGAAAGCTTTTATTATTTCTAATTGTGAAAGATTTATTTTTAAAATGAATTTTAAGTGTCAAGTGCCAGTAAGGAGATCCCTTTCCTGTCTTTCTGTCTTTTTAGCTGCCATCTTTCTTCTCTCTGAATAATGCCATAATATATTCAGAAAGAAAAAAAAAATAGATTCATCTGGTGAAAAAAATTGTTTCAGCTTCTGTTTATTAGAAACAGTATTTTAATGTAATATACCCAATGAAATTTCTTTAGATCAATTGAGGGTCATGTATCTTAATTCACATACATTTTCTAAGTTAGTTATATTCTATTCATGATCAGAAACCAAACATCTTATTGAAATTAAATTTATAGAACTTTAAGAATGAAAAACTTAACAATGCTCTCCAAATTACAATCACAGTATTGATGTTTAAAAATTATTTTAGGAGAAGCTATTTGTCATTGTGAACTAACACAACTAACACTTGCATTATTTCCATCTGGTAAATAACTTTTTTTTAAATTTCAAGTCCTTTCCCCCTTCATTCCCTTCATTTAACCCTCCCGATTATGAAGATAGTCCTGTCATATAACTCAGTGACTTCAATAGTCAACAAAGGAACCTCAGGAGGCATCACCATACGTGACTTCTAATTATACTATAGAGCTACAGTAATAAAAACAGCCTGGTACTGGCATAGAAACAGTCATGTGGATCAATGGAATCGTATTGAGGCCCCCAACACTAACTCAGAAACCTATAAACACCTGATGTTAGACAAAGAGACCAAAAATATTCAATGGAAAAAAAGATAGTATCTTCAGCAAATGGTGTTGGCATAATTGGATGGTAGTGTGTAGAAAAATACAAATAGATCCAAGCTTATCACCCTGCACAAAACTCAAATCCAAGTGGATCAAAGACCTCAACATAAACTCAGCTACACTAAACTTGATTGAAGAGAAAGTGGGAAATACCCTCCAATGCATTGGCACAGGTGAACACTTCCTAAATATAACACCAGTAGCACAGACACTAAGAACAACAATCAGTGAGTGGGACCTCCTGAAACTGAGAAGCTTCTATAAGGCCAAGGACACAGTTAATAAGACAAAATGACAGCCTACGAAATGGGAAAAGATTTTTACCAACCCTACAAATGATAAAGAATTGATCTCTAAAATATATAGAGAACTCAAGAAACTAGAGCCTAAAGCCCTAAATAACCCAATTACAAAATGGGATACGCAGCATTTGTCAGGAGGGATTTCTGTTGTGTTGGTACCTTGTCTTAATCTATAATTCCTGTTGAAGTATGCTGGGCATGTTTTTATACTTGCTTCTCTGTATTTTGCTTGAAAATGTTGAAATAGTGGCCTTGAACTCATGAGCTCTTTGCTCTACCACCATGCCCAGCTTGCCACCTGAGTTTCCTCACTGTGGTGTTTGTTCATTGTATATACTGGATTGTTTGTTTTCTGATTGTTCAATTTTATGGTCCTCTTACGTATTTTAGGCCAATTGTCTATCAGATTTTATTCTGTTCTCTGGTCTGTTCTCTCATTGTTGGCAGTTGCTCAAAGCTGAGGTTTTTACTTTTAATAAAACCCTGCTTCTCAATGAAAAAAAAATAAAAAATGGGATACAGAACTAAAAAGGAAATTGTCTGCACTAGTCTTACAAATGGCTGAAAGGCACTTGAAAAATTGCTCAACATCTTTAGCCATCAGAGAAATGCAAATCAAAACAACTTTGAGATATCACCTGACACCTGTCAGAATGGCTAAGATTAAAAACACAGATGACAGTCTATGCTGGAGAGGATGCAGAGCAAGGGGAGCACTCCTCCATTGTTGGTGGGAGTGTAAGCTTGTTCAGCCACTCTGGAATGCAGTATGGTGGTTTCTCAGAAAACTGGGAATCAATCTCCCCAAGGATCCAGCAATACAACTATTGGACATATACCCTAAAATGCATATTCGCACCCCAAAGTCATTAGCTCAGCTGAAGAATAGATTAACAAACTGTGGTACATCTACATAATAGAGCACTACTCAGCAGTTAAAAACAAAACAAAACAAAACAAAACAAAACAAAATGATATCCTAAAATCTGCAGACAAATGGATGGATTTGGAGAATATCCTCCTGAGTGAGGTATCACAAACCCAGAGAGAGACACAGGGGATGTACTCACTCATTAGTGGACTTAAAAAAAAAATGTCATTGTATACAAGAGCTCAAGTCTAGAAAGTACTTCTGCATTGATGGCCTCTGGCAGGAGTGTGATTGAGGAAGGTCTTATTTTGTTTAAGGTATTGGCCGTACATTTAATTATGTTCCAGTAGATAATTGAACAGCATAAATGGGCTTTTTGTAATTGGGGAAATCATAAGAATGGTTATGAAAATGAAAGAACTCATAACTGATGGGGTGTATGATGTAAAATCACTAAATAATAAAAAAAAAGAAATGCTACGATTAATATCAGAGTTTCACTGGCTTTCTAACATTTAAAGGTTTTGTTTATTTAAGTTTTATGGAATTATATGATATGTATTTGTCTTAGTTTTTTTAAGTTATAGTAGAATTCTGTAGTAAGTATATTTTTGTGTATGTTTCTGTTATTGCTGTTTTTATTTTTGGTATGGAGTATTTTATTAGTATTTCAAGCAGTTTACAAAGTATGCATTCATTAAAATCATTAATTCAAATTAGGTTTAATTTTGCTATCAAAAACTCATCAGTTTCTTTTCAGTTTCTTCAATTTGTTGAAACAAATTTATAATGTATGTTCTTATGATTTTCTGGAATTCCATTCATATCTGTTATAATGTTTGCCTTTCAATGTGTAGTTTTATTGAAGTAAGTCTTCCTTTTTTTGGTTAATTTGGTTAAGAATTTGCCAATTGTATTTAATCCTTAAAAATTAATTAATCAATTAAAAAAGAAAACTGCAAAGAAAAAGCACCAAGTCACATATGTATCCGAATAATATAGTTTTTCAACAGAAACTCCAAAATACATTAAACAATGTATTTCAAACTCTGAAAGACAAAATGTGCCAAAACAAATGTCATAAGGCAAATATTAATAAATGAATGAAAATTAGAGTAATTTCCTATATTCTGCTGGATAACAATAGATTAAAACTAGAAGTCAATTGATGGGAGATATAGAAACTATACAAACTCATAGAGATTAAAACAAAAACAAAAACAACTTTTGAATGATGACTGTGTCCTCAAAAAACCAGGGGTGAAATTGAAAAAAATCTAGAATTTAATAAAAATAAAAATATAGCATACTAAAGCCTATGAATTAATTTCAACAGGGATATAGTAAAATGCTACTAAGTGCAATTTATAGTTATAAATATCTATACTATGTGTCAGAGAGATACAAAATTAAACCTTTTAGTATCTTAGAAAAAGAACAACACACCAAATAAGTAGGCTATAAATTCTAGATATCTGGTCAGAAATTAATGAAATAAAAACAAAAAGAACAATACAAGAATTAATAAAACAAAGAATTACTTTTTTCTTAAATGAACCCAACTAAGATTCAAAGCAGTAGTGGAAAGGGTGCCTGAACTGGTCTTCCCCTGTAATCAAATTGATGACTACCCTAATTGTTATTATAGAACCTTTTTATTCATCAACTTTTGGAAGCAGATGTGGCATCCATAGCTAAGTAATGGACCTAGCTCCCAGTCCAGTTGAAGAGAGGAAGGAGAAATTATATAAGCCAAAGGGTCAAGATCATGATGGGGAAACCCAGAGAGACAGCTGACCTGAGCTACTGGGAACTTACTGACTCTGTATTGACATCTGGGGAACTTGCATGGAACCGAACTAGGTCCTCTTAATGTGGATGACAGTTGTGTGGCTTGGGCAGTTTGTGGGGCCTCTGGCAGTGGGACCAGAAATTATCAGCAGTGCATGAATTGGCTTTTTGGAACCCATTTCCTATAGAGGGATACCTTGTTCAGTTTTGATACGAGGGTGGAGGGAGCTTGGTCCTGCCTTTTCTTGATATATCAGATTTTGTTGACACCCCCTGGGGAGCCTTATTCTCTTTGAAGAATGGATGGGGTGGAGTGTGGTGGGGTGGGGGGAAACTAGGAGGGGTGAGTGGGAGGAGGGAAGGGAAGAGAAACTGTTGTTGGTATGTAAAAATATTTGAAGAAAAATTGTCAAAAAAGTTTTTATTTATATGAATGCTCTGTCTGAATGTACACCTGAATACCAGTAGAGGGCATCAGATTCCATTATAGATAGCCATTAGCCACCATGTAGTTGCTCACAATTGAACTCAGAACCTCTTAACCACTGCGCCATTTCTCCAGCTCCTTGAATTACTTCTTTGAAAAGAAAAAAAAGAAAAAACCCAAAACTAAGGTATTGACAAACCTTTGGACAAGCTAATCAAAAGAAAGAGAAGTTCCAAATTAATATAATTAGAGAATAAAAAGGGGTACATTACAACAGATGCCAGTGAAACTCAGGCTATCATGAAGTCATACTTTGAAAACTTTATTTCAATAAATTGAAATATCTAAAAGAAATGGGTAAGTTCCTGGACTTGCCAAGATTAAACAAAGAGAATAGAAAGGCTTAATCATATATACAAACAATGAAATTGAATTAGTAGTAAAAATCTGCCAAATAAGTAACAGCCCAGGCCTAGATAAATACACTGTTAAATTTTATCAGACATGTAAAGAAAAGCTAACACTAACATTCCTCAAACAATTCTAAATAAGGAGAAGAAATACTACCAAACCTAATTTATGATGCCAACATTATCCTTAAAGGGTACAATAACAATAACAATAGCAACAACAAATTTAAGAATATATTATAGGTTAATCTCTCTGATGAACCTGTGTTCTTTTTATATAAAGCTTTACATATTTATTTAAAAGTTTATATAAAACTTCTCAATAAAATAAGTTGAAAACTGAATTCAACAATACATTAAAAAGATCCTTTACCAGGATCAAGTTGGCTTTAATTCAAGGATGCAAGGAACATTCAAAATAAGCAAATTAAAGAATCACAAAAGGAGATTGAAGAAAAGAGATCCCATGATAATCTCAAAGGATGAAGAAAAAAGTTGCTAACAAAGTTCAACAACCTTTTATAATAAAAACCATCAACAAGCTAGGAATAAATGAATAAATAAATCATCAAAATTAATACAACAATTGAAGTATTACCAAAATTGATCTACAAATTCAAAATTACAATGACATTTTTTATGTAGCTAGAAACAACAACAACAACAAGACAACATTCACATGGAGGCACAAAAGACACCACATAGCTAAAGCAATCTTAGATAGAAAGAACAATGTTGGATGATCTCAGTTTATGTTGTAGAGCAAGAGTAGTGACAACAGAACATTATGTGAGAAACATAGATCAAGGAAATAGAACAAAGGACCAAAGTATGACAGCTACACATAGCCATAGAGGTATATCCCCCTGTTATCCCTGTCAAAAACATAGGTAGGAGAAAAGATACCCTATTTAACTAATGGTTTGGGAAATGGAACATCCATATGTAGAAAACTGAAACTAGATTCCTGTCTCTCCTCATGCATAAAAATCAATTAAAACCAATCCAAACAAACAAACAAACAAAAAACCATAGGAAATGGGTAATGGTGGTGCAGAACTTGTAGGAGTGAAGAACCAATGACTGGTCCAACTTGAGACCCATGCCAGGAGTGGGAGCCCATGCTAGACACTGCCTAGATGGTCAGGAATCAGAGGTTGGATAGTGCAGAGGCCTGGGGTGGAACCAAACAGACCTATGGTAGTCTAGAGACTCAGGGTAGAACCTAGAAATCAAGGGTAGAACCTAGATAGACAGGGAAAAAATGTCAACAAAATGATTTCTAATGATACTCTGCTATACTCATAGATTGGAACCTAGTAAAATTATCCCTAAGTTTTGGAAGATAGCCCATTGAAGCAGGGCTTTATCTCCCCCCCCCACGTTCTATCACTTTCATGTCCATGTTGAACTTCTTTGTAAAAATTGATTTAAATCTTAGGAAATCTGAATTTTTTTTCCTTATAATAGTTTCCATACTGTTTTAATTGGTTTTGCTATGGTGCTGGTTGAATTTATTTTGTTCACGATTCTGAGATTTTTGCCTGATTCTCATCTACTCAGCCCTCCATATCCATAGGTCTCACATCTGTGCATTTGGCAAACCACAGACAGAAATTAGTATTATTTTCTATTTATTTTTTGTTTGGTTTTTACCTCCCAACCTAAATTTCCCCTTATCTCTTCTCAGTCCCTCCACCACCTCCCTTCTCCATTCTATTCCTCCTTTGTTTCTTTTTAGATACAAGTTAGCTTTCCATGGATATTAGCCAGCCATGTTATATTAAGTTACAGTGAAATTAGGCACTTCCTCTTCTATTAAGGATGAATGAGGCAATCTGGTGGGAGGAACATGTGCCTAAAGCAGGCAACAGAGTCAAAGACAGCCTCTGCTCTCACTGTTATGAATCTCACAAGAAGACCAAGTTGCACAGTTGTAACATATATGCAGAGTCAGTCTCATGCAGGCTCTATGGTTGTTGGTTTAGTTTCTGCAAGGGCCTATGATCCCAGGTTAGTTGGTTCTGTAAATTTTCTTGTGGTTCCCTTGACCTACTGGGTCCTACAATTCTTATTCCCCTCTTCCACAAGACTCCCTGAGCTCCACATAATATTTGGCTGTGGGTTTCTGTATCTTTTTCCATCCATTAATAGGTGAAGCCTCTCTGATGACAGTTGGCTTAAGCATCCACCTATGAGTATAGCAGAATATCTTTAGGAATTATTGACTTTGTTTTTGTTTCTGGGGTATTATGCCTGTGAGTCCTGACCCTCAGGGGTGAATTCCCTTGCAGGATGTGGGTCTACAACTGGACCAGTTATTCCCACAATTCAGGCAGATATTATTTTAAAAATTATGCTTATACTGAACTAAAAAATAAAACAATCCTTTAATTGCAGGCACACATCAGGGATTATTAGTCATGCAAAGATGACACAGTATCTGAGAGGATATATGTATGTTCTGTGCAAACACTGCTTCATCCTCTACACAGGATTTTAGCATCCATGGATTTCTGCATCTTCAGCAGGTCTTGAAACTCATATCCCATGGCTATAGAGAGATAGCTGTAACTTGGTCCTATAGTTAGCCTTGACAACAATGATGTCATTAGAATGCTAAAAAAAATCTCACCTCTTTTCTTTGAAAACTTAACCTGTTGAGAAATCATAAGTGTGGGTGTGAATCTAAGAAGACTGATAAATGAATTTGATGGACTGCATGATGTAAAATCACCAAATAATAAATATATAAAATAATTAACCTGTTTTTGCTCGCTCCTTACCAAAAATTATCAAAGCCAGGATGTTATATTGATCAAATTCACACTTTTTCAAAGTAAATGTTAAAATTCTTAATAAGAGCTACAGGTCCTTCTATAAACTAGCCTGATTGATTATCTCATTATCTCTTTGCTTTCCTGTCTGTTCTAGTGGGGCAGGGCCTCTCCCTCCCTCCCTCCCTCTCTCCTCCCTCCCCTCATTGCATGTGAATATATGTATCAGAGGACAACCTTGGGTGTCAGTCTTCAGGAAGTTGGCCACCTTTTTTGAGGGAAGGTCTCTCACTGACTTACAATCCTCTTGGTAGGGTAGGCTGGCTGGCCAGTGAGCTCCAGGGAACCACCTGTCTCTATCTGTCCAGTATGCACCAAAATTATAAGTACACCACCATGTACAGCATTGAACTCAGGTCCTCATGTTTGTGAGGCAAGCAATTTGCCAGCTGAGCTGTTTTCCCAGTTCTGCATCCCCCCATCAGTAGAAATCTTAAATGTGTACCTTTTAGTAGTTATTCTTGAAGCCAATGATGTTTAGACATCTATAAGTATTCCGAAAGTTTTCATTAAATAGAAGTGAATTCTTTTTCTTAATTCTGTTATATGGGATACACAGAAAATATATTTCTAGCAGATTGGGGCCACACACAGATGTTATAGGAGAAGGTAATCCATAGCAAAAGGAAATTTGGTTACAGCTTTTGAGATTTGGGGGTTATTATGTACCTACTATTACATTTGTTCAGTGAAAATAATTATAATCGCTTTCCCCAGTACAATTTAAAATGTATTTATCTAGCACCTATTCTGTTCTGTATATTATATTAATATTTTGAATAAAGAGTGAATAACAAACATGCTTTCTAGAGGCTGACCTTGGGCAAGAGAATAATGTTAAAAATCAAGTCTATTGATGAATGGACAAGTTCTTTCCCATTCTTGTTTCTTATGGAATACTAAACTCCCAAGAATGTGGTAGGACTTAGATTATCATGTCAAGTCTATAACCCAAAGTGAGTACACAGGTATTTAGACAGAATTCCCAAAAATAGTTGTGATCCAGAGATGTGTGAAGGTCCCCGAGGATGGAGGAGGAGGAGGAGGAAGAGGAGGAGGAGGAGGATGAGGAGGAGGATGAGGAGGAGGATGAGGAGGAGGATGAGGAGGAGGATGATTAAGTCCTTAGAAGAGTTCTAAGTTGTATTGCTGGCTGTTTTCTGTTTTGTTATTGACCTTGGAAACCTGCTTGCTGCTCCATCCACACTCCTAGGATTGGATTTTTGTCTTCTGCTCTGTGTAACTTTCTCTTTACAGTCATGTAAGTAGATTTTTGATCTTTTGCCTGTGTTTGATGGTATCTTTTCATGATTCCATTTGTACTGTATCAGTTGCAGAAATACATACATGGAGATCGTCTCAGCTTCTTTTTTGTTGTTGTGCTAAAATACCATGACCAAAATCAATTTATGGGAGAAGGGTTTGTTTTGACTTACAGTTTTAAAGGAATAGAGACCTTTGTGGTAGGAAAGACATGACAACAGGCAAACAACATCAGCAACGAACATGATGGTAGGAGTAGCTGGTATGTTGCATCTGTACTCAGGAAGCAGAGTTTGAACATCAAGTAGGGCCAGGTTATAAAACTTCATAACTCTCTCCTAAGGCCATACTTTTTCCATCAAGATACCATTTACTAAAGGTTCTATAACCTGCTCACACAGCACCAACAGCTGAGGACAAACACAGGAACCTATGGGGGATATTTCACATTTAAGCCACATCAGAGATGGGTCATCTAAAGTATATGGGGCAGTGCATAAGAATAAGTATGTGGATGGTTAAATGTCTTTGGAAACTGGCATCTACTATTTGCTGAAGATATGTTCCCTTGTGGTTCAGCTTTTCTGCATATGGCCATACACTCAGAACTGTGGCTATAAGTTCTCTAAAAGTCATGACTCTGTTTTAGCAGTATTTATCAGTGTGACCCCAGACCAGATGCTCATTAATAGTAGATTTGATAAACTCTGTTGTATTTACTCACTGAAATAATATGCAGTAGTGAAAACACCCCTAAGTAAAATATTATGATAAGGATGATTGCCACTTGCTTAAAATACAAGAATAGACAAAACACAACAAAGTGAAGATGATGACCCTCTTAGGGACTAGTCACTTGAAGAAGGCATAGTTCCTGGGCATGCAAATATTGCCCCATTTCTCCACTTGAATATTAGTTAATTTATAAAAATCCAATGAGTTTTTACACTGTGTATATGGGGTTATAGTTCAAATTATAGCTTGAATAGCTTGAGTCTATTTTTTAATGGAACTCAGGACTCCTAAAAGCAGATTGTGGAGCAAATATGGTAATTGCCACCTAGGGAAGGCCCTGTCTTGTTATACATTGCAAATTGGCACTTGGTTTGAAAGCAATCATCAGGATAGCAGGGGGTATGTTTGAGCCTACATTACACAGAGAATGATGCTTGTCCCAGTAATTACGGACCCTGGAGATGAGCACTCAGAAGCTCTTTCCCCATTTCACTCTTGTTAAAGTTGGTATTTTTCTTTTCACATGAAATAGAGAATCTTAACTCTGAAATATGCTACTTTCATTATGTAATTTGATCTTAAAAATTAAGGGTTAGTCACAGACTAGGTGACTGCTGACAATTTCTTAAAAATATTATAGAGCAAACCAATGCAGAACAAGTAAACTTTTAGCATGTGTTACTTGTGTGTCTGTGTGTGGGCACGCATGCGTGTTATGTCTGTGTTCATGCACATGTGTTAGAGCACATCTGTGTGTATGTGTAGGCCACAGGTCAGCCATATGTATGCCATTTCTTAGGAATAATTCACCTTATGTTTTGAACCAGGGCTTTTTGTTGGGTGAATCTCATGGTACAGGCTCCAATGCTAGCAAGTGAGGGCCAGGGATTCACCTGAATTTCCAACACCTGAACTGCAAATGATGTGGGTTTTGGGGATGGAGCTTTAGCTCTCATGTTTACACAGTAAGTACGTTACCTGCTGAGTCATCTCCCTAGCCCTGGGAGTTCTGTTTAAAATCTTAATTTTTTTGCACTTTCATATTTTTAAGAGATGGGATATTTATAATGTTTATATAGAATTAAGAAATAACAGATATGGCAGCTTGGGGAATGGGAAAATATTTTTATCAGTCCTACAAGTGACAGAGGACTGATCTCTAAAATATATAAAGAACTCAAAAAACTAGAGCACAAAACCCTAAATAACCCATTTAAAAAATGGGATTCAGAACTAAAAAGGGAATTCTCAGCAGAATTACAAATGGCTGAAAAACACTTGAGGAATTGCTCATCATTTTTAGCCATCAGAGAAATGCAAGTCAAAACAACTTTGAGATATCACCTGACACCTGTCAGAATGGCTAAGATTAAAAACACAGATGACAGTCTATGCTAGAGAGGTTTCAGAGCAAGGGGAACACTCCTGCATTGTTGGTGGGAGTGTAAGTTTGTTCAGCCACTCTGGAATGCAGTATGGTGGTTTCTCAGAAAACTGGGAATCATTTTCCCTAAGGATCCAGCAATACCACTACTGGGCATATACCTTAAAGATGCACATTCACACCCCAAAGTCATTAGCTCAGCTGTGTTCACAGCAGCATTATTCATAATAGCAAAACCTGGAAACAACTTAGATGCCCCTCAACTGAAGAGTAGATTAACAAACTGTGGTACATGTACATAATAGAGTACTACTCAGTAGTTAAAAAAATGATATCCTAACATTTGCAGGCAAATGGATGGATTTGGAGAATATCCTCCTGAGCGAGGTATCACAAACCCAGGAAGATAAGCAGGGAATGTACTCACTCATTAGTAAACAATC
>PVIH01003892.1:80689-150820 GCA_004025045.1 Sigmodon hispidus
GAGAGAGAGAGAGAGAGAGAGAGAGAGAGAGAGAGAGAGAGAGAGAGAGAGAGAGAGAGAGAGAGAGAGAGAGAGAGAGAGAGAGAGAGAGAGAGAGAGAGAGAGAGAGAGAGAGAGAGAGAGACACAGAGAGAGAGAGACAGAGACAGAGAGAGAGGAGAGAGTGCATGAGCAAAGGGATCAGGATCATGAGGAGGAGACCCACAGGGATGGCTGATAGGAGCTATTGGGAGCTCACTGAATCAGAAACAACTGCTAATGAACCTTCAGGGAAGGCTAAATAAACCCAGAGCAGCAAAGCAGAAGTAATACCATAGACAGGACTTGTAACGTGGCAAGAACCATATCATTTCTTTTTTTTTTCGTTTGTTTTTTATTTTTTTTCTCTTCTGCAATTAGACTATTAGTTGGGTAACTTTTAACTTTGGACTCATCTTTATAGAATTTTTGTCTCAGAAATATTTTTTAAAAGTTCCTTGTAAGTTTTTTCATCTGCTTTCCAGCCTGAATCAGTAACTAAAATTGGAACAGACAGTATCTATGGTAGTTACTGATTTTATATATGGTTAGTGTGTCCTTTGCTCCACAGAATACTACAAGCAGTTATTTAAATGTACACTGGCAGGATTCAGCATACATATATGACTGTTTTTATTTAAGTCATCAGACGTTTTCTTTAAAATTGAGATATAGCGTACTGTAGTAAATGACAGCCTTTTTTGAAGACAGGGTCACATGTAGTCTAGTTGGCTCTACCTTCTAAACCCTGGGATTACAGATGTGAAAAACAACTTTTGCTTCCAGACACAGATTTTAAAGAGAATATCTCAGCTAATTTTTATTTTATCATATATCTATTTATCTATTATCTACCATCTCTCATCTATCATCTATTGTGGTGTATCTATTGTAGAACCCAGTTTTCTAAGCAGAATAAATATTGTCTTCATTAAATCAGGTGTAGTCCTTTGGAAGAATTTATCACAGGCTTATGGAGTGTTGACATTCTCTCAGAGAAGCACAGGGCATGGAAGGGTCATTGAAACTGAGATCCACCCACTCCTTCCAGCAATTTGTTTACAGCTCTACCCTAATCATACTTGATCTCTGGAAAGCCTAATTTGGTCAGGAAAAGTTAATTGAAGGGAGCTTCATATTTTTATGTGACTATGGACAATCATTATTTACACTAGTTCAGACTTTCCACTGAGGCTGCTTTGGGGTCACTCAAGCTTCTGATAGTATACACTGACCTATGCTTTGTAAATCTGATCAATTGACTCATTCTCCAGGGTGAATTTGGGTAGAATCATACTTTGGTTTGTCATTGAAACCTTATAAGGAGGGGTAGATATTATTTTACATTTTGCCTGGAGAGGAATTCTAGGAATGCTATCTATATATACACCGCTCTATCTGATTTTTACCTATCTTTCAACCATCACTCCTCAAGGTAAAAATAAATAGAATAAGAAATGAATCAAGGTAAAAAACTATTCATCCATCAATCCAGTTTTTAGAGTCTAAAGCAAGTCATAGGCATTCATACCCTTCATCCTACTTTCTTCAATATTTGTCTTTCTTTTAATATAGTTTTTTTTTGTAAAGTGGGTGACCATATTAAGAAAATGCGAGCCACAAACAAAAAACAAAAACCAAAGACAAAAAACAAAAACAAAAACCCAAAGAAACATTGGTGATTGAGTTATGATTCCTGGTCCTAATATTTCACAGTTTAGGCTTCAAAATTTTGCCCACTAAGGTAGAAGATGAGGCAAGAACAATCTTTTTGTAGCTTGTTTTCCTTTGTGTGGGGTGGGTGAGGGTGGGGAGAAAGGTGTGTTGTAGCTTCCAGAGGGAGGCATTAGAATTCTTACTTGAAACTTGAAGAGGTTGACATTTAACGACATGGGGACCAAGAAATGAGGTCTGAGTTGTAGGGTCTGATTTCTAGAAGAAGAAGACAGAAAACTTGTTTTCATTACACCCTCAAGCATGCCCTGGCTATTTGCTTTTTATTTGTAGCAAACTGCTGAGCATTGCAATTGTCTAGTCAAAACACTGGGGACCAACATGTGAATAAGAATAAAATTGTTTTTCTCAGATTTTTATTTTAAAGGTGTGTAGGCAAAGTTGGGAAATTCATTCTCAAGGGAGGAGAAATACAGTGTGTTTCTAAGATGAAGGAAGGGTGTGAAAAGGACATTGGGGCCCATCTAGTCCCATTCATGTTGATACCCTTTAGAGAGCATTTAAAAACTTCCCGTGAGAGTCTAACCTGCCTAGCTTACGGATGCTGGCATTTGTTAAAATTCTCCAGGTACTTGAAACTTGTGACTGACTCAAGAATTCTTGTCTACTTACAGTACTGGAATTTACATTTCCAGACAGTTTTGAGTTAAGATGTGATGCTTGATGCACAGATCTCTGCTCACCTCTGCACAATTAAGCAAGGGGTAGGGTGGGAGGTGGTATAGAAGTCTCAAATTACCACACAAAGAGGAAACTATCCATAAGTATTCTGGCCTCAGAGGAAATCTTTCTATAAATGGATTGCTTTTCTAACGTTACCAAAAAACTGATATGAAATTTATTTTTCTTTCTTTCTTTTTTCTTTCTTTCTTTCTTTCTTTCTTTTTTCTCCTCCTCCTCCTTCTTGTTTTTCAAGACAAAATTTCTCTGTGTAACATCCTTGTCCTGGAATTCACTCTGTAAATCAGGCTGGCCTAGAACTCACAGAGATCTTCCTGCCTCTGCTTTCCTAGTGCTGTGTTTAAAGGTATGGGGAACCAATATCCAGGTTGAATTTTCTTTGTCATATAAATTGACATGATCTTTCACAAACTTCTTGGGGCAGCCTATACAGAACCGTGTAATGAAGAAAAAAGCCTGTGTTTTTGCATTTAGATGAGCTGCTATCTGTGGTAGTGCTAAATGAGACAGAAATGCTATATAGAGGAGAGTTGTTAGATGTTTTACTGCTTCTTTTGAGAGAGTTTTTAGCTCATAAAACTGCAGTCAGCTACATGGATCAGGTGAGGGTCCTTTGAAATAAATTCTATTTAGTACAGCAAGGTGATAGTTAATATATATATATATATATATATATATATATATATAAAATTTGTATTCAAATTCCCAGATTGGTTGTAATCTGTATTATGAACCATGTTAGCTTGAGTCATACTTATATAATAATGATTTGAATTTTTTACAGCTAATAGAAAACAGCTGTCTAGTCGTTTCTCTAGTCTATTTCTTACCACATAGGAATGTGGAAAGCAAGAGTAATGACATATGAGGAATGTCAACAAAAGTGGGTGATGATGAAGAGTTTCATTACCTTGATTTCCCTGAAAGCCAAACTAAGGTGACAAGACTAGAGAGTACTGTGCAGAGTGAAACTAACTTTGACTCTTTGCAATAACTATTGCTAATATTTACTTACGTTTGGTTTGTGTCAGTGCTGAACAGTTTAGTCTATTTTCTTAAATTCTCACTGTAAATCCAGGCAATAGGTAGTTTTTATAGATGGGAAGACTGAGGCTTTGAGTGATACCTGCTTATATACCACATTGTTAGAGTTGAAACTATCTCAGGTCACTTTATTCCCCTTGAGATTCTCATTACTATCTTCCAGTTAAAGCCTCTACCACATTTTGTTGACTGCTTGAAGATACAACAGACTCTTCTTTTTCTACCTGGGATTGGACATACAGGTGGAGCTCATGATACTGATAAGCCAAGATCAAAACTGCTTGGGAATCAGATGCTGGCATGTGAAATTGATAGCATCTTGTGGGGGAAGTTAAGACTTCGTAGTCAGGAGACTAGACTTTGTCCTGCCCATCTGCAATCTGAATGCTAGGATCCCCTGGGGCCTTAATTTGGTAAGCTTCTGCTTTTGGATATTTTCCTTAAATCTTTGTCTCTGGATCTTCTGGTTTTTCACACTGGACTTGCCTATAGGCAACCACACCTCTTTTAGGCTCATAGCCCCTGGCTCTTATTACTAAGTAATGGCATATGGAACAGCTTGTGCCTCAGTCCTCAGTCCTTTACCTCACTCATGGAAAATGCATCTAGCTAAGGGCTTACATTTACACTTGGCTCCCCCCCCCACCTGCCTGCCACAATTCTGCTTTGCCACCTGCCTTGGCTTCAGCTCCTTCCACCACCAGGAGAACCAGGGCTCTGTTCATTCCTGGTTCACTCACTATCTCTCAGTTCTTTAATGATTTTAAATGCTTTAGATTATATGTTTGTTTTGGAAAAACACCACCAACAACAAGTCTTAACCATGTGGGCAGGTGCCATTTTGATCAAGGGTCATCTTGATGGTTTGTTTCCTTAGTCTATCTGCATTGTTCACTTTATGTCAGACACATCAGGATCTCTCTCAACTTGTGTCAGATCTGCTCCCTCCTGCTTGTACCAGGTCTCCTTTCTGATTGGCCCTCTCCCATGCTCTGTCTGTATGCATATGCAACTTTGTCTGCACATGGTCTATTCTTTAACTTAAAGTTTATAAATTTATTTTATTAGACATGTTTAAGTCATTGGCAAAAATTTCTCCATCTACTGTCATTTTTAAGGCCCTGTAGTTCTGATCTCATCTTGGAGTACAGCCAGATTGTAATCCTGAATGATTTACATAGAAATAATAATTACTTAAGGCTATATAATAGTGCTTTGGTTCTATATAAAGAAGGCCAAGTGTCTTATCTTACTGTAAAGTCATTTTAGTTAATAAATTTACCAACTGACAACCTTGGGCCCAGGGAGTTTCCTTTGACTTACTTAGCCTTTTAACCTGTCTCAGGAGCAGGGGCAATGTGCTTTTTAAATATATCTTCTTCAAACTGAAATGAGTTATTGTTATCAGGGCTTGAAAAGATTGAAAGACTAGTCAAAGACAACGAGGGAATTTAGGCAACAGGATTTTTATCAGATACATGTGGTTGTCTGACCTCACTGTTGAGACAAGGAACACTTATATTGGCTAGGACCTGTTCATATTAGCTTTCAGTAAGTCCAGAGCTTAGAGCAAGTTGCTGGTACCTGGGTGTGTCTGCCAGCTGAGTGGACACTAGTTGAGACAAGTTTACTGAATTTTCAAAAAGAGATTAAAAGCTCACCTTGCCTGCTTTAGAAGGTATTAGTTAAAGCTTTCTTGACCAAAAAAGAAAGAGAGAGAGCGAGCAAAAGCTTTCTTGTGAAATAGAGAGAAATATAGGCAAGTAAGGGTAGAGAGCAGGAACCACAAAGACAAACAAGTTATGGAAGACAGAGATAAAGAAGAGAATGTTTTCAAAAAAAGAGATCAGGTGCAGAAGAAAGACAGGCAAGTTAGTGGTGGGAAATTGTGCTCTCTCTCTCTCTCTCTCTCTCTCTCTCTCTCTCTCTCTCTCACTCACACTGTGTGTGTGTGTGTGTGTGTGTGTGTGTGTGTGTGTGTGAGTCTGCTTGTGAGTGAGATTTGATACAAGGTAAGTTTCATTATAAAGAAGATTTCAGGCTGAGTAGCAACTGTGTTCACAGCTGGGACAACTAATGCAAATATCTCCAGACCTGTAACTTAGAATCTTGCCACCCATATTAGCACTGATAAATTCATAGGCCACTAAAAAGATAAACAATAAATAAAAGGAAAACAAAACTGCTTTTTGAGTTGCAATGTGACTAGCTTCCAATGCTCCTGCTACCTGTCTTTATACTTACCATGAGTTGCATTCCCTGGGGCTGTATGCCAAAATAAAACCACTTAAGCTCACAAGAAACAAGAAAGGTAATAAATATGTCTCAATTACTTTTTCTCTTCTGCATTTTCTTGGTCTCATTGCCTCTATTGTCCAAAAGATAGAGCTAGGCTTTTTCTTCTGCCCAGCTTTGGGGTGTGTGTGTGTGTGTGTGTGTGTGTGTGTGTGTGTGTGTGTGTGTATGTGGTAATTTAAGTGATAATGACCTCCATAGGCTCATATATTTGTGTGATTAGTCACAAAAGTTGAAGAACTGTTTGGAAAGGATTAGGAGGTGGGGGAAGTGAGTCCTTGTTGGAGAAGATGTGTCACTGGCTTTGAGGTTTCAAAAGCCCACACTAGGCCCAGTGTCTCTCTTTGCCTGCTGTAGACTAACTCACTGAAATTGTAAACAAACCCCCAATTAAATTTTTTTATTTTATAAGAGTTGCCTTGGTCATCGTCTCTTTACAATGATAGAAACCCTAACTAAGATAGGTGGGCAATGTGACCAAAGGAAGGACCAAAACTTTAAAGATATTTATTCAGTTTTGGTATTCAGCTTTTTAAAAAGAGCCTGATTAGTGCCTTTTTATCAGAGTTAATATATTTTCTTCTACACTTAAATTAAGCATTAATATTTAAATAATAGTTACTAATATTTGAGCAATAATTAAGATTTTAAAGAATTTTCTGGAGGACCTATGTGGAAGAGGTGGTGGAAGGATTATAAGAGCCAGAGGTGATTGATGACTTCAAGAAACAGTGTCTTCCAGATACAACCGAATGGATGCACATAGAAAATCATAGGTACTCTGGCAACATGCAGAATGTTTATAGGTTCAAGCCAGGTTCAACCCTGTATTAGTCAGGGTTCTATAGAGCAGTGGTTCTCAACCTTCCTAATGCTGTGACCCTTTAATACAGTTCCTCATGTTATGGTGACCCCAACCATAAAATTATTTTATTGCTAGTTTTATGGATTGTAATAAAAATATGGGATAGGCAGGATAATTGATATGTGACTCTTTCAGGTTGCAACCATTTCAGGTTGAGAACCATTGCTCTAAAGAAACAAAACTTACAGAATAAATCTCTCTCATAAAAATGGGGGTTTATGACAATGAATGAAGGATTACAGGCTGAGGTCAAGCTATTACAACAATAGCTATCTACTATGGAAGGCTCAAATCCATTAGTTGCTAAATCCATGAATCTAGATGTTTCAGTTGGTCTTCAGTATATGCCAGAAGCCCAAGGAAGTTGGCCTTAATTCCAGTGAAGGACAGACTTTTTAGTGAGAGTGAGAGCAAGTAAGTAGGTAAAGAGAGAAAGCTTTCTTCTTTCTTTCTTTTTTTTACAGGCTTCCAGCAGAAAGTGTATCTTCCCACCACAAAAGATCTGGATTAGAAAAACTATTCACAAATCTACCCAGTTACTTGGGGTTTAGTAAATTCTAGATATAGTCATGTTAACAACTAAGAATAGCCATCACAGGGTCTGAGAGCTGAGATGAGGAAGTGGAAAAAGCTCCCATATTTAACCACATAGCAGTACCTGCAATTGATATTCACTGGCAAAGGGAAAAATCAGTTTTTTTCCTAGTGGAGTTTCTCTGGGTATATTAACCACACTTCAGGGCAGTCCCTATCTCCAGAAGTAGTTGGCTAACACAAAACAATGCAATGACATTTTTGTAAACTTTCAGTTTCGTTTTGCTTTGTTTTGACATTTTAAAATCTTATTATTCTTTTGCTTGTTTGTTTTTATTTTTATTTTTGTGGGTTTCTTTTTGTTTTTTGTTTTTTGTTTTTTTGCTTTTGAGAGAGAGAGAGAGAGGAAGAGAAGACGTAAAACTATACTTTAAGTGGGTATGGTGGATATTCAGGAGGGGAAACATGATTTTTACATTGTATGAAAAGAACTTAATAAAGAAAGATTTAAAAATTTTGTTTAGTTTTTTTTCTCTTTGAGGAATGAATTTGCTTTTTTATGTTAAGGTAGCATTTATATGTGTTTCTTCTCTGGCATATAAGGCCCTACTCTTATATAGGCTTTTAATGAATAGTATCATACCCAGATTGCATGTGTGACCAAGGAGAAGAATAGGAGTGAAATCTAGAGAGGGCAACCTATCATTTGGTGTTTCTATGAAGAAGAACTGGGCTTTAAAGACTAAGATATGTGTTAACAAGAATAAAGTGTGAGGATGGGAAACTGTGAGGTTGAGGGACTAGTCTGAGTTCTGGGAATGTTTATCAGTTAGTAGTACACTCACATAGATTACATGAATCTCTGGGCTTGATCCGTTGTACTATAAGAACTAGGTGTGATGTTGCACACCTGTAATTCCAATGGTTGGGACGCAGAGGCAGGAGGATCAGAAGCTGGAGGTCATTCTCAGCTACACAGGCCTTTGGAGGCCAGCCAGTATACAAAAAGCCCTGTCATAAAATCCCAAGTAAAACAAACAAAATTAAAACAACACAAAAGCAAAAATAACAAGGAAAAAAACATGAGGACATGAAACTATATATTATATACAGGAAAAGTCATGCTTGAAAGACAAAAAATGTATTTTGACAATTTGCTTACAGCCTTAAATCTTTTACTCTTTATACTAATATAAAATATTTCTTTGTGAAAATATTTTAAAAGTGAATTATGTAGAACAATGATCCCTTAGTTCTATTTTTAGCTTTTGACTTATATAAGAGTGGTAAATGAAATTGTGCTTAAGAACATTAATTGTTTCAGTTTAAAAATAAATGTGAGTGATGATATCACCTTGTGAACCAGTGCCTCAGAGTAGAAATAAGGATTGGTGGGTGATGGCACAAAGTAATTTTTACTGAGGAGAATTATGGCTAATAAAAGAGATTTGATTTCAGTTATGTCTTAATTCTTCATGTGCCAAATAAAAGTTCCAGGATAAGAAATTAATTTCAACTCCTGATGATTTCCCCAAAGTATCAATCTTTATACAGGGATTATTTTACAGCCTAGAAATAGCAAGCCACAAATCATCCATCATATTTCTCACTTCCTCTCTAATACTTCACTGCTATGAAATAAAGGTGAAGGTATGAGAAGCCATACTTCCCTTATAGTTCACAGACAGACTAATTAAAATGCTTGTGGACTTGTCACAACCCTTTGCAATGTTTGAGGATAGCTGACAATATTCTCCTCTGGCCTGCTATTTGATAATAGTATCCTAAAGAAATACATGGAAAATAAAAGGCATCAAGTTCACTGAAGCATTCAGTTGAAGAAAGAGATGTTAAAAGTATTGACAAACACTGGCTGACTGGCTTAATGTTCTGGGACTTCAAAGGAGCTCCTATCACCTGACAACTAGGGGTATTTCCTACCCCTCAACCTCATAAGGAACTCTTATTAAACTGTATCACGTTTCATTTTATACTAAAGGCCAAATTTGTCAAATATTTAGAATTGGTCTTAGACATCATTGGATCCAAACATGGGACAAGTTTAATAAGTAGAAAAGAAGTTTAGAGTACACACCAGGGAATGAATTTAGAAGGAATCATAAATGGAATTCAGGAAATAAAATTTTTGTGGATGTTAAGTCACTATTGATGTGTAGAGCAGCTGTTCTTCAGAGAGGCTTAAATTTAAAAAAGTCAAAAAGAGCAGCAAGGAGGCCTAAAAGCTGAGGAAGCCCATGGAAACATATCCCAAATAAAAAATTTTAAATGAGAGCATAGCCTTTAAAATGTTATATAGCTAGAAGTTTCTCAGTCCTGCCTAGCCCTGTGGTTCAATGACTCTCTCCCATCCATTGTCCTGAAGCTTCTTATATAATAATTACTAAGAGTCTTAATATTAATTACAAACTATTTAGTTTGTGTTTAAGACTAATTTCTGAATAGCCCTTTTTTCTTAAATTAACCCATTTCTATTAATCTACAAATCACCATGTATTCTGTGGCTTTACCCATGTCCCATTACATTTGCTTCCCAGGTGGTGCCTTGTAGCATCTGCTTGACCCTGCCTTCCTCCTTCCCATATCTCTCTTGGATTTTCATCTTGGCTATGTCCTGATTTACTACAGGCCATATCAGCTTCTTTACTAACCATTAACATATTCACAGCAAACATAAAGACCATCCCATAAAAACGTCAAGGAGGGTTAAGGTCATGTTCTAATATGAACAGCTCCAAGGGATAGCTGGGGGCAATGGTAGCCATTGTAAATGCACAAACCTGAGAATAATTGGAAAAGAAGAAGAAGAAGAAGAAGAAGAAGAAGAAGAAGAAGAAGAAGACCAGCTCAAAGGCACAGATATTATATCCAATAAAACCATAAAAGAAAACCTTCCCAACCTAAAGAAGGAAATGCCTATAAAGATGCAAGAAGCTTACAGAACACCAAATAGATTAGATTGCCTCCAAGAATGTCTGCTTACTACATAATAATCAAGTCACAAAACATACAAAACAAAGAAAAAATATTAAGAGCTGCAAAGGAAAAGAGCCAACTAACCTATAAAAGTAGACCCATAAGAATAACACCAGACTACTCAATGGAAAAAATATATCCATGAAACCACAAATAATTGATAATCCCACAGAAAAATAGCCCAAAGAAAGGAAACACACACAGGCTACCACCAAAAGTAACAGGAAATAACAATCAGTGGTCATTAATATCCCTTAATATCAATGGACACAATTCACCTATAAAAAGACACACCCTAATACAATAGATACAAAAACAGAAACCATCCTTCTGCTGCATACAAGAAACACACCTCAACTTTAAAGACAGACACAGGCTCAAAGTAAAGAGTTGGGAAAAGATTTTCCAAATACATGGCCCTAAGAAACAAGCTGGTATTGCCATTCTAGTATTTAACAAACTAAATTCAAACTAAAATCAATAAAAAGTGATCAGGAAAAACATTACTTATTCATCTCAGGAAAAATCAATCAAGATGAGATCTCAATCCTGAATATTTATGCCCCTAATTTTAAGGCACCTATATATGTAAAAGAAACACTACTAAAGATTAAAACGAATATCAAATGTCACACTTCAATACCCCACTTTCATCATTGGAAAAAATAGATATTTACAGAAGCTTCCACACAAACACAAAGGAATATACATATTTCTCAGCACCACATGGAACTTTCTCTGAAATTGACCACATAATTGGACATAGAGCAAATATCAATAGATACAAAAAATTGAAAATAACACCTTGTATCATATCAGACCATCATGGGCTTAAGTTAGAGTTCAACAACATCAAAAATCACAGAAAGCCTACCAACTCATGGAAACTAAACATCACTCAACTGAATCAACTCTGGGTCAAGGAAGAAATTAAGAAAGAAATCAAAGACTTTCCACAAATTAACAAACATGAATCCACAATGTACCCAACCTTATGGGACATAATGAAAGCAGTCTTAAGAGGAAAATTCATAGCATTAGCTGCTTATATGAAAAACCTAGAGAAATTCCACACAAGAGAACTAGCAGCACAGCTGAAAGCCTTAGAACAATTAGAAGCAAACTCACCTAGAAGGAATAGACAGTAGGAAATAATCAAACTTAGAGCTGAAATCAATATAAAACAAAAAGAACAATACGAAAATCTATAAATCAAAGAGTTGGTTCTTTGAGAAAGTCAACAAGATAGACAAACATCCAAATTAACCAAAAAAGAGAGAGAATCAAAATTAACAGAATCAGAAAAGAAAAGGGAAACATAACAACAGACATTCAGGAAACCCAGACAATTAACAGGTCATAGTTTGAAAATCTATACTCCAAAAAATAGAAAACCTAGAAGAAATGGACAGCTTTCTCGATAGGTATCAATTATCAAAATTAAATCAACATCAGATAAATGATCTAAACAGACCCATAACACCTAAGGAAATTGAAGCTGTTATTAAAAGTCTCCCAAATAAAAAAAGCCCAAGCCCAGATGGTTTTAGTGCAGAATTTTACCAGACATGCAAAGAAGAACTAATACCAATACTCAACAAACTGTTTCATATAGTAGCAACTGTAGGAACACTGCCAAAATCTTTTTACAAAGACACAATTACCCTCATACACAAGCCAATTATAGGTGTAACTAAGAAAGAGAATTACAGACCAGTCTCCCTCAAGAAAATTGATGCAAAAATTCTCAACAAAATTCTGGCAATCCGTATACAACAACATATAAAAAATATCCACCATGATCAAGTAGGCTTCATTTAACATATAATCGAACTGAAGGAAAAAAACCACATGATCATATCCTTAGACACTGAAAAAGTCTTTGCCAAAATCCAACACTCTTTTATGATAAAAGACCTGGAGAGATCAGAAATACAGGGAAAATATCTGAATATAATAAAGGCGATTTACCTGAAGCCAACAGTCAACATCAAACTTAATGGAGAAAAACACAAAGCAATCCCACTAAAATCAGGAACTAGACAAGGATGTCCCATCTCCCCTTATCTATTCAATATAGTTCTTGAAGTTTTAGCTAAAGCAATAAGAAATGAAAAAAATTGAGATAAAAGGACAGAAAAAGAAATAAGGAAAACATCACCCTTTATAATAGCTGCAAATAGCATTAAATACCTCAGTGTAACTATAACAAAAGAAGTAACAGATCTGTTTGACAAAGACTTTAAATCACTGAATAAAGAAATTGAAGAGGATATCATAAAATGGAAAGATCTCTCATGCTCCTGGATAGGTAGGATCAACATAGTAAAAATGGCAATTCTACCAAAAGCAATCTACAGATTCAATGCACTGCCCATCAAAATCCCAACACAATATTTTACGGACTCAACTTCATTTGGAATAACAGGAAAGCAAGGATTGCCAAAACAATTTTACTCCACAAAAGAATCTCAGGAGGCATCACCATCCTCGACTTTAAGTTATACTATAGAGCTACAGTAATAAAAACAGCCTGGTACTGGCATAAAAACAGAGTTGTGAATCAATGGAATTGAAATGAAGATCCTGATATAAACCCCTAAAACCTGTGAACACCTGATCTTTGACAAAGAGGCCCAAAATATTCAATGGAAAAAAGATAGTATCTTTAACAAATGGTGTTGGCATAGCTGGTTGGTAGTGTGTAGAAAAATTCAAATAGATCCAAGCCTGTCACCCTGCAGGAAACTCAAATCCAGGAGGATCAGAGACCTCAACAAAAACCCAGCCACTCTGAACTTGATAGAAAAGAAAGTAGAAAATACCCTCCAATGTATTGGTACAGGCAACCACTTCCTAAATATAACACCAGTGGCAGAGACACTAAGAACAACAATCAATAAGTGAGACCTCTTGAAACTGAGAAGCTTCTGTAAAGCCAAGGACACTGTCAATAGGACAAAATTGACAGCCTACAGAATGGGAAACGCTTTTCACCAACCCTACAAGTGATAGAGGACTGATGTCTAAAATACATAAGGAACTCAAGAAATAAGAGTCCAAAACCTTGAATAACTCAATCAAAAAATGGGATTCAGAACTAAAAAGGAAATTCCCAGCAGAAGAATTACAAATGGCTGAAAGGCACTTGAAAAAGTGCTCAACATCTTTAGCCATCAGGGAAATGAAAATCAAAACAAGTTTGAGATACTACCTTACACCTGTTAGATTGTCTAAGATAAAAGACACAGATGACAGCCTATGCTGGAGAGGTTGCAGAGCAAGGGGAACACTCCTCCATTGTTGGTGGGAATGTAAGCTTGTTCAGCCACTCTGGAATGCAATATGGCGGTTTCTCAGAAAATTGAGAATCAATCTCCCCAAGGACCCAGCAATACCACTTCTGGGTGTATACCCTAAAGAGGCACATTCACACTCCAAAGGTATTAGCTCAACTATGTTTATAGCAGCATTATTTGTAATAGCAAGAACTTGGAAACTTAACCTTTGTTACTTAACCTCTTTGTATCTATATATTGTAGCTTATCATTTACTTAATATCTAATTTTCATTTATAAGTGAATACATATTATATTTATCTTTCTGGTTCTGGGTTACCCCAATCAAGATAATTTTTTTCTTCCATCAGTTTGCCTGCAACTTTCATGTTGTCATTTTATTTAGCAGCCAAATAATACTCTATTGCATAAATGTACCACATTTTGTTTTATTCACTCTTTTGTTGAGGGACATCTAAGTTATTTCTGGGATATTATGAAAAATCAGTAATGAACATGGTTGAGCAATATCTTTGTGGTAGGATTAAACATCCTTTGGGCACATGCCTAAGAGTGGCATAGAGGTCTTATTGATTCCTGATTATCTGAGGAATTGCCATATTGATTTTTACAATGCCTGTACAAGTGTGTACTCCCATCAGCAATGAAGGAATGTTCTCTTAAATTAACAACATCCTTGCCAACATGAGCTCTCCCATGTTTTATTGATGTAAGGCATTCTGACAGGTATAAGATAGAATCTCAGAGTTGTTTTGATTTGCATTTCCCTAATGGCTAAAGATGTTAAACATTTCTTACGTGTTTCTTGGCTATCTGAGACTCTCCTAATGAGACTTCTATTTAGACCATTTTTCACTGAAATATTTTTGATATCTAGTTTCTTGATTTTTTATATATTTTGGATATCAGCATCTATCAGATGTGGAGTTGGTGAAAATTCTTCCCAATTTTGTAGGCTGCCATTGTGTCTTATTGACAATATCCTTTGCATTGCAATAATTTATCAGTTTCATGAAGTCTCATTTATTAATTGGTGATCTTAATGCCTGCACTACTAATGTTCTGTTGAGAAATTCATGTTTCATGCCAGTGTTCCTGGCTATTCCCCACTTCCTCTTCTATCAGGTTCAATATGTCTAGTTTTATGTTGAGATCTTTGATTCACTTGGACTTGAGTTTTGTTTCAGGTGATAAATATGGATCTATTTGGATTCTTATATATGCAGCCATCTAATTTGATCACTATTTGTTGAAAATGCCATAATTATTTTTGGCTTTTTTAATCAAATATAAGGTGTCAATATGTGGTTAGATTTATGACTGGGTCTTTAATTAGATTCCATTGATTAATGTATCTAGTTTCATGCCAATAGCATGCTTTTTTATTACTATAGCTCTATAGTACAACTTAAAATCAAGGGTGGTTAGAGTTCCATCAGTTCTTTTAATGTTCAGGGTTGTTTTAGCTCTCCTGCTTTTTTTTTTGTTGTTGAGTAAATTGTCCTTTCAATAACTGTGAAGAATTGTATTGGAATTTTGATGAAAATAGCATTAGATTTGTAGGTTGCTTTTGGTGGTCTTGGTCATTTTTACTATGTTAATTTTACCCATCCATGAACATGAGAGATCTTCTGACATCTTCTTCAATTTCTTTATTCAAAGAGTTAGTCTTTCACTTGCTTGGTTAGAGTTACTCCAAGATGTTTTATATGATTTGATTCTATTGTTAAATGGATTGTTTCCCTGATTTTTTTCAGCTTCTTTGTCTTTTGATTTTTTTGAGTTAGTCTTGTATTCAGCCACTTCACTGAAGGTGTTTAATGAGCTGTAGGAGTTACCTAGTGGAATTTTATGGTCACTGATATATACTATACTATACTATACTATCTATCTATCTATCTATCTATCTATCTATCTATCTATCTATCTATCATCTATCTATTGATACTTTGAATTCTTCCTTTCTAATTTTAACCCTAATTTGATCTTTTTTGGTTGTCTTTTTGCTCTAGCTAAAACTTCAAGTACTCTATTGAATAAATACAGAGAAGAGTAGAAAATCTTGTCTTATTCCTCAATTTTAGTAGAATTGCTTTAAGTTTCTTTCCATTTAATTTTATGCTGGCTGTCAACTTGCTGTAAATTGCCTTTATTATACATTGGTATGTACCTTTTCTTTTTTTATTTATTTAAAAAGTTTTTTTTTTAATCTTATATACCAACCAGAGTTTCTCCTCCCTCCCCTCCATGGGGATCCAAAGAAAATTTAGGATTATGGATAAGTATTTAGTGAAGTAATCTGTAAGAGTGGTTCATTTCAGACAGTCTCCTTGAAGTTGTTTTGAATACAGAACTCAGAGGAAACTTCAACAGAGGTGCTTTGAATTGCTGAATCATCTGTGTCATCTATTTCCACTGGATAATTTTCAGGGGGTCTTCCATAATCAAACATTATTTTCTTTAACTGGGAATAAATCCACAGCTTCTTATTTTCTGTAGAAATGAAAAGAAAACCTCTTTTTCAAAGCAGCATATCTTTGGATTTCAGTTTTAATGTCAACTCATTTACCAAATATATAAATTGGATTAATGCAACAGAACTTATATTCAAATGGCTTTTTAGCAGCTTTTACTACTTCCTTTATAGTCAAAAAACTTAAAGACAAGACAATAATATACAGTATTTAGACATTCTTTGTATTTTCCATTTTAAGTGGCTTGTTATTATTTGCTTTTTTAAAAGAACTTTTTCTATCTTTTTTTAAAAATTTTTAAATTTTCTCTCTCAAACCTATGTATATTTTTAAACATATCCTAAACCATTTACAGGTTTTTGTTTAAATCTACCTGTACTATATATCTCTTATCTTTTTCAGTTTCTGACCACCTTTTGCTTGGCTAGGGTGGCTGACTCACCTAGCTCTATTTCTTTCTTTTTTTGATCACACCTTTAATCTGCCAAGGTTTGGCTCAAGGATTAAAGCCTTCACTAGGGAAGCTGATTTCACTCAGTTCCTTTACTACTTTCTGTTTCTGACCACACCCATAATCTGCCAACGTGTGGCGCTAAGAATTAAAGGCATTACTAGGTTGGCTGCCTGGCTCCACCCAGCTCCTAGTCTATGTGAAGTTTAGCTTTTTAGCTGAGGTATGGGTAGGACCCGTAATTACCACTCTGGGGAATTTTAGGGTCCATATCGTCATGAAGTAAATCACTGATGTCTGCTGCTTTAACTTCATTTAAGTATTTGGCAGCAAAGCCTCGTAAAAGACGCTTGAGTGTTTTACCTCTAAGGCTGAATCAGGGAAGTCTCACTTTAAAAAGCCACACCTCTGCTTGCTTTCAGCAAACAGAGATGATCCAAGAAACTCTGCAACTACTAAGAATCAGTCTTTGACTCTGTTCCCTTTTGCCTGTGAAAATAGAAACATTAAATCCACCATATGCAGCTTGTTTCTTATATAGAGTCTTTTGTGAGACTTTGGGAACCAGTCTTGGTTTAATCTGCCTGCCTTTGACCCGCCATTTTAAAATTCAAACCTGACACCAAGGTGTCTCTGTACTATGACCCACTTTAGAGATACAATTTGAAAGCCTCTTTTGGCTCCATTTCTAGGCTTTGAAACCATATTTAAACTTTCTCATGCTTTATATGAATGTGAGCAATCCACATTGGGCACCATTTGTTATAAATGGTTCTGGCCCAGACTTTCCAGTCTAGCTCAGAGGTTCAGACCCACAGTCCTACAGAATCACACAGATGCTTGCATTATTTTTACACTGATTGATTTAGGGACCAGGCATATTATTTGCTAGCTCCTTCATCTGAACTCAACCCCTCTTGTTCAGCCGTGCAACTTGGTACCTTTTCTCAGAGCAGCATTTCCTCTGCATCTTCTGGCAGCTCTGGTGACTCTGGCATCTATGTCTGGCATCTGTCTCTGCTCTGAGATGTTCCTGAGTTTTCTTAGCCTTGTATCCCCACCCACACTTACTATTTGCTTTTGGCCAGTCAGCTTTTTATTAAACCCATAGGTGGGACAAATATTTACATTACTAGTATAATCCCAGTATACTGTCTTCCACATTCAGAGTGCCTACTTCAGTCCCATGCAGGTTTCCAACTGTCAGTCAAGAGCCCATGAGCTCCCAGTAGCTCAACTGTCTCTGTGGGTTTCCCCATCATAATCTTGACCCCTTTGCTTATATAATCCCTCCTCATTCTCTTTGATTGGACTGGGAGTTGGGGCCACAATTCTGTGCCTTTTTAAAGTATCTGTTACGTAACTTTTCCTTTTCTCATTTATTCATTGTATTTAATTCTTAGAAGTGGATGACACAGTAGCAAATTCAGTGGAATTTTAAGAGACACGATGTAGATAAATACTGGATCCAAATAGTATCATTGTAAGGAAAGCTGAAGATCCAAGACATTCATGTTAAAGATTTCTCCTCTTTCAATGACATAAGAGTGCTTTTGCTACCTTGAACTGGCACTTTGGAGCCCATTCCCTCCAGAGGAACACTTGAGCCAGTCTTGATATGGGGATGAGGAAAGTGAATTTGCCTGGAGTGGATACTGAACTAAGCCACCTTGGGAACTTGGGCCCTCCTGTCCTTGCCAGGGAAGAGATAAGGAGATGGGGAGAAGAGTGACTTGTAGGGGTGGGAGGGACATTTGAACAATTCCTGGAATTCATGGATAAAAAATGAGACTTTATTAATAATAAAAAAATGAGAAAAAGAGTACTTTTGCTTAAGGTCCACTAATGAGTGAGTACATCCTCTGCTTATCCTTCTGGGTTTTTGATACCTCGTTCAGGAGGATATTCTCCAAATCCATCCACTTGCCTGCAAATTTTAGGATATCATTGTTTTCTTATTGCTGAGTAGTACTCCATAGTGTAGATGTACCACAGCTTGTTAATCCATTCCTCAGTTGAGGGGCATCTAGGTTGTTTTCAGGTTCTTGCTATTACAAATAATGCTGCTATGAACATAGTTAAGCTAATGCTTTTGGGGTGCAAATGTGCATCTTTAGGGTATATACCCCATAGTGGTGTTGCTGGATCCTTGGGGAGTGATGCCCAGTTTTCTGAGAAACCACCATACTGCATTCCAGAGTGGCTGGAGAAGTTTACACTCCCACCAACAATGGAGGAGTGTTTCCCTTGCTCTGCAACCTCTCCAGCTTAGGCTATCGTTTATGTTTTTGATCTTAGCCTTTCATACAGCTGTAAGATGGTATCTCAAAGTTGTTTTGATTTGCATTTCTCCAAAGATATAAGGGTATATACCTTTTCTATTTATCGAAATATATAGAAATAAATAGAAATATATTTTTATTCTCTTCAAAATTTTTATCATGAAAAGGTTTTGAATTTTGTCAAAGACTTTGTCTACATCCAATGAAATGATCATGTGTACTTTTTTTATTCAGTTTGTTTATATTATAAATTAAATTTAGTAATTTTCATATGTTGAATAATCCTTCAATTTCTGAAAGGAAGCCTACTTGATTTGGTGGATAACATTCTTGTTGAATTCATAGATTTGCTTTGTAAGCATTTTATTATTTTCCATCTATATTGGTGAGGAAAATTGGTCTCTAATTTTCTTGTTTTGATGAATCTTCATGTGATTTTGAAATCAGTAGGTGTGACCTTACAAGATAAATTGTACAATATTCCTAATGTTTCTATTTTGTAGAATATTTTGAGGAGTACTGGTCTTAGCTTTTCTTTGAAAATATGGTAGTAAAATTTTTTTGCTAAACCATCTAGTCCTGAAACTCTCTGGTTGAGAAACTTTTAATTACTGATCCTTTTGTACTAGGGCTTATAAGTCTGCTTAAATTACTTATCTAATCTTATTTAATTTTGGGTTACATATTGAGAAAATCTATTTTTTAGATTTTTTTCCAATTTTGCAGAGTACAGTTTTTTTTTTGAACTATGTCCTTATGATTCTCTGATTTTCCTTAGTGTCTGTTGTTATGCGCCCCTTTTTATTTCTGATTCTGTTAATTTAGACACTTATCAGTTTGCATAAGTATTTGTCTATCTTGTTGATTTTCTCAAAAAACCAACTCTGTTTCATTGATTCTTTTTATTGTACTCTTTCCTCTGTTTTTGTTTTTAAATTTTATTTCTCGGTTTGATTAGTTCCTACTATCTAATCCTGCCATGATTTTTTGTTCTAGAGCTTTTATTTGTGCTGTCAAGTTGCTAGCATGAAATCTTTCCTACCTTTTCTTTTATGTAATCCCTTAATTCTGTGAACTTTCCTCTTAGTACCACTTTTATTGTGTTCCATACATTTGGGAGAAAGTTAATGAGGTGCTGGAAATACATATATAGTTTGGGTGAAGTATCTGTAAATATCTATTAGGTCCATTTTGTTCATGTTTGTTATCTCCAGTATTTCTCTGTTTAGTTCCTGTCTCACAGATCTGTCTATTGGTGAGTGTGGGGTATTGAAGTTTCCACTATCACTGTATGATAGTCTATGTGTGATTTAAGGTTTAGCAATGTTTCTTTTACAAAAAGAATGCTCTTGTGTTTAGGTCAGAGACATTAAAAATTAAAATATCACTTTGGTGTATTTTTCTTTTGTGAGTATAAAAAGACCTTCTCTTTGATTAATTTGGGTTTAAAGTGCATTTTGTTAGATATTAAAATAGCTACACTAGCTTGAATTTTAGGTCCATGTGCTTTGGATATCTGTTCCCAACCCTTTAGTCTGAGGTAAAATCTATCTATAATTTTAAGTTATACTTCTTGTATTCAACAGAAGTATGAATCCTGTTTTCTTATCCATTCTGTTAATCTGTATCTTTTTATTGGGAGAATTGAATCTATTGATATCAAAATATTAATGGCCAATGATTGATAATTCTTGTTATTTTGTTGCTGATATTACTGTTGGTAGTATGTATGTGCTTTTCTATCCTTTCTTTTTTTTTTTTTTACTGGTGTAAGATTATTTCTTGTGTTTTTATGGTTGCAAGTAATCTCCTTGGCCTGGAGTTTTTCTTCTAGTGTCTTCTGTAGGGCTAAATTTGTGGATAAATATTGTTTGACTTTTTAGTGAAATATTTTGTTTTCTCCATTGATAACTGTGTTGGTTATAGTAGTCTTGGCTGGTATCTCCCTTCTGGATTTTAGAGATTTTACTGAGAATTCAGGTATAAACCTAGTAAGTCTACCATTATATGTTACATCTTCTTTCTCCCTTGCAGCTTTTAATATTTGTTCTTTGTTCTGTATTTATTTATTATCTGACAAGGGAACTGTCTTTTTTCTTTTTTTCTTTTATTATTATTATTATTATTATGAACAAAGAAGTCACACTTTCTATCCTTGTATATCCTTATTCAAGGTCCCTCCCCCCTCCCAACACATCAGTTCATTTTCTCTTCTCCACAACTCCCTATCCCCTCCCTGGGCAGGTGGTATATTTGGGCTGGACTCTTGGTGGTTGGCATGATCTTTGTTTGAGACAGAACCTTTTCTGTTTTTTATTTTTAGCAATATGAATACCTTAGTTGATTTGGGGGAGGGACAGAGAGGGAGAATAACAAAATATATATCTTGATAGAGAAAGCTATTTTGGGGTTAGGGAGAAATCTGGTGCTAGGGAAATTCCTCGGAATTCACAATGATGACTCCAGTTAAGATCCCATGCATTAATGGAGAGGAGAGGGTGCCTGAACTATCCTTCCCCTGTAATCAAATTGATGACCACCCTCATTGTTATCAGAGTCTTCATTCAGCAACTGAGGGAAGCAGATGCAGAGATCCACAACTAAGCACCAGGCTGAGCTCCCAATCTAGTTGAAGAGAGAGGGGAGGAATTGAGCAAAGAGGTCAAGATCATGATAGGGAAACCCACAGAGACAGCTGACTGGAGCTACTAGAAGTTCACTGATTCTGGACTGACAGCTGGGGAACCTGAATGAAACTGCATTAGGCTCTCTGAATGTGGATGACAGTGTGTGGCTTGGAAAGTTTGTGAGGCCTCTGGCAGTGGGACCAGGATTTATCCCTGGTGTGTAAGCTGGCTTTTTGGAGCCCATTCCCTATAGATGAATACCTTGCTCAACTTTGATGCAAGGGTGTGGCTTGATCCTGCCTCAACTTGATGTGCCAGACTTTGTTGACACCCCAGCAGAAGTCTTATCCTCTCTGAGGAGTAGACTGGGGTGTGTGTGTGTGTGTGTGTGGAAGCTGGGTGGTGAGTGGTAGGAGGGAATGGAGGGGTAACTGTAGTTGGTATGTAAAATAAAAATACTAAAAAATTTAGAAAAAATAATAAACATCTTAGTTTATTTTTTGAACCACTGGATATTAAGCATCATATTATTTTGTACCAGAAAGATGAGGTGATTAGATATTAAAAATTAGTAATAAAATCTCATTAAGATATATTTAATATAATATGAAAATGCTTTTATTTCCCTTCATATTTTAGAAGAACCAACAATAGCATGCTTATATCATAATACCACATTTAAAAATACTCTAATTCTTTAAGTTTGTCATAGCAAGGGAACAAGTAAGGATTGTACATATTTTTGCACACACACACACACACACACATACACACTTTAAAATTAGCATGCATTTGGATTGAATTTCTTGGTTGTTATGCTTCCTCCATCAATTAATACTGTTAATATCTAGCTCTTACTAAAAGTTTCATAAAAATGTGTTCATAAATTTAATTTTTATTCTCAAAAGCATTTGTTCAATAATGTATGTAAACATTTGAATGAACTAGCATGTTATATTAAAGCATGAAAGTTGAGCTGTTTTGTAATCATTTAGAGTACTACTTATTTGCCAAAATCTAAGAAAGTTTAGACTGTATGGCAATATTCTTGACCTGAAATATAAATTTTCTTCAAATGTGATTATGGTGAGTTTGAGCTAAGGTACTAAAATTAAAAGACTAATTTATGCAGACAGATTCATCCCAACTTTTAAAATTTGACTTTGTTATCCCACAATCTACTCAATGCTGTTTTCTCAAAAATACACTAGAAATATTTGTTGAAATATGACAAATAGTGATAGTTAATATTTCATTCAAATATTTCCCCTAGCCCATAATATTTATTTCATTTTCCTGTGCATCTCAAGATTGCTCTGAGATCGGCTTGTCAACTAATTGAGTTACCTTTTAAAATGGTGAAATGGCCTCTAAATTTTAATTATTTTGCTATTAAACAGAGTTCCGTCTTCTGTTCTGGAAGCCAGTGATGAGAAGCTGTTAGAATTTGATCCTGAGTACTGGCATTATTTCTTGCTAATGATATTAGCTCTAGAATATCTGCACTTTAGTTATTTTCTTTGCTTTTTTGGGTGGTGGGGTCTGTCCATTTAAAATTCAGAGGTGTAACATTTCAATATGGGCAATCTTAACCAAATAAACATGATTTAGCCCAGACCAATTTATTCTAAATTAGAAAAGATTGGCACCACACCTGCATAGATGAATGACTTTTGACTAAATTGTTCTACACTCTCTGCAGCAGGAAACAGTTCTGCCACCAAATTTTTTTTTAATTTTTATTACTGATCACTAATGATCTGATACAAAGCTGGCAGCCAATTTAAGTTACCCAGTGATTGTATATCAATTCACTATGTGCACTGTCACAAACAGTCATTGTGTCTGGTCTGCTTGTGATCATTTCCAGATAAAAATCCGTGGTCAGGTTTCTCCTGAACCCTGACCTGGTGAGATTGCTTGTTTGGTATTCCCTTATTTGTTGATTCATCTCTTGATTACCTAGCTTTTATGCCTGATACATTTTTATCACACTTTGAAGCAAATTTCCATTATCCTTATGCCAAAGCCATTCCAGCATCTTACAATACAATAACAATGTTCTTCTTCAGGGGCAGGAGAGAAAATGTTAAGTTTATTCTTAGTTTGACACATTCTAGAAACTTGGTGAGGAGGAAGCTACACTCACTGAATCTTTTCACAGCCAAGTATTTTGGAATCTTGGAAATTTTCTCTTTTGGAATTCTTTGTACTGTGGACCCATTGGAAAGCTCATAAAACAGATTGCGTGTAAGAGAGTCATTATAAAAATAGTCTGCAAAAAATTGTGCCTCCATCTGTGTTTTCTTATCTATAAATCATATGCCTGTCTCAAATTGACTTCCAAATTAATTTGCTTATAAATATTAATTGATGGGAAGAAATTAGAAAAGTGTAAACCATGTGTGAAATTATAAATATACATATATATTTCAACACACAGTTTTAGAAGAAAAATTCTGACTTGGCAGATAAAATTGACTTGCAGTTTTCTTTTGAAATAAGTATTCACCAAAGTAGACAGGAATTGAAAAATATTCTCTTATATGAGAGCTGTTTTTAAAGTCAAAGGCTAGTGACAAAGACCTACATTAATTATAGCATCACCAGTAGCACAGAAGCACTTTAGAAAAACAAGTACTTTTGGATGATGAGTGAATGTACCTATTGCATGCAGCTACCAGCTATTAGGGTGCTAGTGAATATAGATATAGAGAAATAACACAAGAATAAAAGAATTCTTAGACACAGAAGAAAAATTAATGCAGGGGTGGAATAAAGGGGAAATTCTTACTTGGCTCTAAGTTAAACCTGATTGAACTTTGAAGAATAGATCCCCTTAAAAATGCTTCAGTCACCAAAAGAATTAGCAGCAGAGTATGACTGAAATCTGTTCATCTTGATTCATTGACATTGAAACTCTGCCTGGAGAAAACCATTCTGCAAACTTTATTACATAGTACTCATTATGAGTTTTCCCATGAGTTCTTATAATAAAAAAAGTTCTTTAGCCTAATATTTGTAGAAAGAATATATTTAAAAATGAGGTTTTATAATTTAAGGTTCTTTCTTCACATATTTCTTTTCTGCATGGTATAAATCACTTCTAATAGGGTGACCTAGGGAAGATGTTCTGCCAAGAAGTAGGATAGAGCAATGCTGATAGAACATCCACAGTCTTCCTCAGTTCCTTTGTTGTCTAGACAGAAGCAGATGAAACAAATTGGAAGTATTACCTTTTCCTTTCTTTGTCTTTCTAATCATGTTGTGGATTAGGTGGTATACTAGGCAGGGTTATCTAGAGGAAAGGAACCAATAGAATCACACACATACACAGAGGGAGCTAGCTAGATGATAGATTAGATAGATAGAGTTATAGATATATAGATAGATGAGTCTTTGTACAAACAAGTTAAGAAAAAGCTTTTCCAGAAGACATAGAGCCTTTTCTCATAAGCTCAGGATATGTGACATGAAGACTAAGAATCAAAAGTTCCAATTGTAGCCCTGAACCCCAGCTTGTGGATCTCATTGTTGTCTGCATACACTTGAAAACAGAAATGTGATTTCACATTTATAGCAGTGTGTTCAGGTTTTCAGCAGAGCCCAAGAGTGGCTGAAGCAGAAGCTGGTGTTCTAGGATAGACCCTGTTCTCATCTACCTTAGAATACTCTACCCAAATTCACATTTTATATATTCATCCCAAGGCCTCTTGGTCACCTTAGGGAAGTATTTTATAGCCTATGTAATAGAATCACCTGAAGAATTTTCAGAAACATTCATGCTTGGACTTTTATATTGGGTTTTTGGTAACTTATGTCTATCTAAAGGTTGGAAATCAGTGTCTTGTTTTTACATTTTGATTTGTAGAAATAGAAAAAACAACTTAATGATATCTTGATAACCAAAAGGACCTTGGTTTGTTTTATGTTTTTGGAGACAAGATGTATAACCCAAGCTGGCTTGACTGAATTCACTATGTAGCCCAAGGTGACCTTTAAGATAGGATCCTCCTTTCTTAGCTTCTCAAGTGCTGAGATTGAAGGTATATGTCATCCTGCCTGACTACTAAATATTAATTTATATGTAAATGATGAAAGTCCTTTTTCTATAAAATTATTAAATTTGTTTTAAAATTATGGGAAGTATAATTAAAGAAAATAAACAGTTAACAGTTGACTATGGAAAGAAAAATGTATGATAAAGTTTTGATATAAATATTTTACTAGGTTTCTATGTATATAATTATGAATAGAGGAGCAGTTTCATATTTTCATCTACTTAGACACCTTATATAGAATTTATTAAATATAGCAGTAGTGAAAGGCATTAATTGCCCAAAGCTGGTATTTCACATAACAAGTGTGATATGCACAGAAATAAATGCCTCTAATTGACATTGTCATTTGAAGGAATATGACATATGTACAGAAAAAAACTTGCTAATACATTTCTTCAAAGTTCCTTTCATTTATGATACTAGTTAAATACCAGAACATAGCAATTCAAAATATATTTAATAAAGTCTGCAGTTTTAGGTTTTAGAGACTATCAATACAATGAAAACACCCATTATATAAACTTTGAAGTACTACAAAAATCTAAGATGTTTTAGAGAAGATATTTTACACAGAGAGAGAATAAACATTAGTTGTCTTGGAATATCTATAATATTTTTTAGATAAAATAAATTTAAAATGTATGATGAGTGAATTCTTCATGGAAGTCTGTATGTAAGAATAGTCTTTTTTTTAAATAGGATCCTACTTAATCTTCAGGTGCATCTTATCAAAAAGATGTTCATGGATGGTGTTGGAGAGATGGCTTAATGGTTAATAGTGCTCACTACTATTTCGGGGTACTTGGGTTTCATTATGAGCACCCACATGATCACTTTACAAATACCTGTAACTTCAGTCCCAGGGTATGTGATGTCCTCTTCTGGCATTTATAGGCACCACACCACATGTATGTATATACCTGGGGCACACACAAATACACAAAAAATGATTAAATAAATCTTAAATAAAAGATAAATATATAGAGAACTCAAGAAACTAGAGCCCCAAATCTTTAATAACCCAGTCAAAAAATGGTGTTCAGAAGTAAAAAGGGAATTCTCAGCAGAAGAATTACAAATGGCTGAAAGGCACTTGAAAAAGTTCTCAACATCTTTAGCCATTAGAGAAATGTAAATCAAAACAACTTTGAGATACCACCTTACACCTGTCAGATTGGCTAAGATAAAATAGACAGATGACAGCCTATGCTGGAGAGGTTGCAGAGCAAGGGAAACACTCCTCCATTGTTGGTGGGAGTGTAAGCTTGTTCACCCACTCTGGAATGGAGTATGGTTGTTTCTCAGAAAACTGGGAATCAATTTCCCCAAGGATCCAGCAATACCACTACTGGGCATATACCCTAAAGATGCACATTCGCACTCCAAAGGCATTAGCTCAAGTATATTCATAGCAGCATTATTCATAATACCAAGAACCTGGAAACATCCTAGATGCCCATCAACTGAAGAATGGATGAACAAACTGCAGTACATCTACACAATGGAGCACTACTCAGCAGTAAGAAAAAATGATATCCTAAAATTTGCAGGCAAATGGATGGATTTGGAGAATATCCTCTTGAGCAAGGTATCACACACCCAGAAAGATAAAGAAGGGATGTTCTTACTCATTAGCAGACTCTAAACAAAAAAGCAAAAAGCAAAGCATGTGCAAGCTGCAAACCACAAACACTGAACAGCTTGGGATCTGAAAGACCTTGGACCAGCACCTTGGATCCCACTCCCTCTAGAGGAACACCTGACCCAGTATTGATGTTCGAGTCAGTAAAGTGGATCTGCCAGAAGTGGATGCTGAACTAGGCCATATTGGGACCTTGGGACCTTGGGACCTCCTACCCTTGCTGGGGAGGAGATTAAGAGATGTGGAGAAGAGAGAGTGACTGGAAGTTAATGAGGTTTGTTATAGCAAGTTGTAGTAGGACCACCCTCCACCTCCACTCCCATCAGCCTGAGCAAAGTGTTCCTCTGCAGGGAATGGGCTTTAAGAAGCCAGTTCATGTACTAGAAATATATTCTGGTCCCACTGCCAGAGACGCCATAAAATGCCCACACCATGCAGCTGTCCTCCACATTTAGAGGGCCTGGTTTAGTGTCATGGAGGTTCCCTAGCAGTCATTTCAGAATCAGTGAGCTATCAATACGTCAGGTCAGCTGTTTCTGTAGGTTTCCTCATCATGATCTTGACTCCTTTGCTCATCTAATGCCTCCTCCTTCTCTTTGCCTGGACTGAGAGCTAGCCGTAGTTTTTAATAAAGGTAGAATACAGGCAAATTTGGTAAGTGCTGTTTATATACTCAAATATTTGATAGGTTAGGGTAGATCAGGTACTGTGTTCCAGGAATTTGGGGAAAAAATCAAAAGCAAGCTTTTCTTGCTTTTCAGGAGGCTTCAGGTAGTGATAGCTAGCATATAAGCAGCTAAAATAAAATATATTGTATGATAATAATGCTAACACAAACTAGCTGGCCTTTGCATGATGATGGTGCCCAACTTCCTTTGATGTTGGGGGCAGAATCTTTTGTTAGAGTAATGTTGGATTTTTTCCCACAAGAGAGTTGAAATTTCTGGGAAGACAAGTTGGAAAATGGTATGTCAGTTTAGTCATAGAGCTGTGATAGAATGTGTATTACCTAGGCATGCATCTGAAGAGACAGAGGAGTGTCAGGATGTTAAGGGTGATATAGACTATACAGGTGATGTCTGTCCTGGAACCACCATTCCCCATTTCCTGATAACCTAATTTTGGAGTTTGATGTATTTTCTGACATCTTTGGCTTTGGAATTTATTTATTTTTATTTTTGCCTTGCTATACTATACTATCTACTTTCTTCACTTGTTTTGGCTGTCATAGGTCTTTGTGGCCAACTTGCTGAACGTTTATCACATTTTGACCCTTTTGTGTGTATGACTCATGTGTCTGGATGATTAGTCTGAAATGCTTTAGAAAGCTGGAGAGTCACATGCATAGCAGTTAGGGTAATTGTCTCCAAGTAGGAGGAGCTTATTGCCTGAGATCCTGTGGTGTGACTGTAATATAATTGGCTAGGTCACCACATCTGCTGGAGTTGTTTTCTGAGTGTTTATTTTGTGCTATGATTTCCATTTTCATTTGGGTGATTTTCTTGAGTTAGATAATGCATTTTTGATTTTGTTTGTCTGTATAACTGTGCAAAGATGTTAAATCTTGGAATTATAAACAGTTATTAGCTGCCATGTGGAGGCTGGAAATCAAACTCAGGTCCTTTGGAAGAACAGTCAGTGCCCTTAACTGATGGTGGCACCAAGAATCAGTGTATACACAAATGCCTCTGACAACAGCCAAAATAAAAACAATGACTAGAAAATTTCATAACAACAAAGAATAGCAACAGATTATTTCTCTCTAATTTGTGATGAGTAGAGTGTTTATGGTCATTCTAGATTTCTCCTTCACTAGTTTTTTGCTTATTCCTCAAGTTCTGTTTTATATTTTATCCATATTTTAAAAATACAGTGTGCATGGAGGAATAGAAGAAAGAGAAGAAAGGAGAAGGGAAGAAAAGATGAAATTATATTTTAATTGAAAATATGACATGAAATTAAGAAAAAATTTGTTACTTTATATAAAAGCAGGAGAAATCCACTATTGCCTAAAAACTAATGGATTCACTAATATTTGTAAATTTTGTTTTGACATTTAAAATATTCTTTTTTGAGAACTGCGTAAAATATAAAAAATAAATAAGTAAATTTGATAAAATATATTAAGGACACAAATATCTGTTTTCTTAAAATATGTGATTTAGGGACTGGAGAGAAGCCTCAGTGGTTGAGATCACTGACTGCTCCTCTAGATGATGTGAATTTGCACCCACATGTCTGCTCACAATCATCTATAACTCCTGTTCCAGGAAATGCAGTCCTCCTTTTCTAACCATGGGCACTAGGTACACAGGTGATACACAGACATACATATAAACAAAATATCCCAACATATAAAAATAAAATAAATAAGTTAAAATATATGGGTTAGGCAAGAACAGTTTCTTGTCCAATGACTAACCTTTGCTACAAAGAAAGTAAACTTCACATGGAGTTACTTAGATGCCCATAAACCTCTTGAAGTAGATTCATACTGCCTGGAGCAAATCTGTCTCATTGTCTATAAAAGTCTAAATTCTTTTTTCCCCAGCATAATATTTTCATTTATTATTTGGTGATTTTACATTATGCATCCCATCAAACTCAGTTATTACTCCTCTCAGTTTCATACCCACTCTTATGATCTCCCCATTTTCAAAAAAAAAAAAGCCCATTGATGAATTATGCCAGAATGGGCAGAGCAGCCCTTCAAATTTCCACTTCACTATAAGGTATGCCAAAGACTCTAGGCCTGTAGGCTGAAAATGGATGTTCTAATCTTACAAAGGAACTTTGGGTGACTATCCAGGCAGCCAGATGTCATCTCTGTCATTTCTAGACTTTGGAAGTTGCTTGTACTCTGGTTTACTGAAGTAATATTGCATCTGCCTGTGGTCTTTGATGTAGTTGAAGATTAGATAGTTATAAGTATAACTTTCTTTAATTATTATAGAAGTTATATTAGATATGAAACTTTAGAGTCACAAGGATAAGGTAAAATAATTTTTTCTTTAATTTTGCTAAATAGAAATAGACTAGATAGTGCAACTGTAATTCTTGTTTTATAGTTGTTTTGTTATATGTAATTTTGCTATGTTGAAATTGAAACCTTCCTTTTTGATTAGACAGAAAGGAGGAAGTGATGTAGAATGTCACTGAATATGCCATGAATATCATTGGTTGATAGGAACTGTTTTATCTTAAAAAAATTATAAAATAAAAAATAAGTTTTTTAAGAAAAAATATGTGGTTTATGCAAGAATATAATAGAAAAACAATTTTCTTTACCCACAAATCTCATAAAATTCCTCAGCTTTCTGGTCAGCCTCCAAACTTCTAGTTTCTGAAAGCAGTTAAGAAGTAGAATTGATTTTGCAAATATTAAAACAAAAATAAAAAGTAACAAATCTATTAAAAATAGAGTTTCTAGTTTTTCTCAATAAAAATCTAGAAAGAACACATTTTAATTCAAGTATGTTAAACCATGGTAATATAGTTAAGTTAAAAAAAAAAAAACTTTGAGTGACTGGTTCACTTATAACTAGGTCAAGGTGGTTTTATTTTTTATTTCTTTTTTTCTGTATACTTTTATTATTATTATTATTATTATTATTATTATTAACAAAGAAGTCACGCTTTCTATCCCTGTATATCATTATTCAAGGTCCCTTCCCCCTCCCGCCACATCAGATCATTTTTTTTTCTCCACAACTCCCCATCCCCTCCCTGGGCAGACAGTGACCTTGGTCCCACTGACCCAATATTGCTTAGTTCAGTCTCCACTCCTGGCAGATCCAGTTTTGTCCCCCTCCCTCAAGAGTGAGTCAGGTGTTCCTTTAGGTGGAGTGGGATCCGAAGAGTCAGTCCAGGGTGTTTCTGATCCCAAGCTGTTCAGTGGTTGTGGTTTGCAGCTTTGGCAGGCTTGGCTTTTTTCTTGTTTGTTTGTTTAGAGACCACTAATGAGTGAGTACATCCCCTGCTTATCTTTCTGAGTTTGTGATACCTCGCTCAGGAGAATATTCTACAAGTCCATCCATTTGCCTGCAAATTATAGGATATCATTTTTTCTTACTGCTGAGCAGTACTCCATTGTGTAGATGAACCACAGTTTGTTAATCCATTCTTCAGTTGAGGGACATCTAGGTTGTTTTCAGGTTCTTTCTTGCTATTACAAATAACGCTGCTATGAACATAGATGAGCTAATGCCTTTGGAGTATGACTGTGCATCATTAGGGTATACACAGAGAAGTGCTATTGCTGGGTCCTTGGGGAGATTGATTCTCAATTTTCTGAGAAACCGCCATACTGCATTCCAAAGTGGCTGAATAAGCTTACACTCCCACCAACAATGGAGGAGTGTTCCCCTTGCTCTGCATCCTCTCCAACATAGGCTGTCATCTGTGCCTTTTATCTTAGCTAATCTAAAAGGTGTTAGGTGGTATCTCAAAGTTGTTTTGATTTGCATTTCTCTGATGGCTAAAGATGATGAGCATTTTTTCAGGTGCCTTTCAGCCATTCGTAATTCTTCTGCTGAGAATTCCCTTTTTAGATCTGAACCCCATTTTTGATTGGGTTATTCAAGGTTTTGGGCTCTAGATTCTTGAGCTCTTTATATATCTTAGACATCAGTCCTCTATCACTTGTAGGGTTGGTGAAAATCTTTTCCCATTCTGTAGGCTGTCATTTTGTCTTATTGACAATGTCCTTGGCTTTACAGAAGCTTCCTAGCTTCAGGAGATTCCACTTATTGATTGTTGGTCTTAGTGTCTGTGCCACTGGTGTTATATTTAGGAAGTGGTCGCCTGTGCCAATTCGTAGAAGTGTATTTCCCACTTTCTTTTCTATCAAGTTCAAAGGGGCTGGGTTTAAGTTGAGGTCTTTGATCCACTTGGATTTGAGTTTTGTGCAGGGTGGCAGGCTCGGATCTATTTGCATTTTTCTACACACTTCCATCCAGCTATGCCAACACCATTTGCTAAATATACTATCTTTTTTCCATTGAATGTTTTGGGCCTCTTTGTCAAAGATCAGGTGTTTATAGGTTTTTGGGTTAATGTCTGGATCCTCAATTCTATTCCATTGGTCCACAAGTCTGTTTTTATGCCAGTACCAGGCTGTTTTTTATTACTGTAGCTCTATAGTATAGCTTGAAGTCAGGGATGGTGATACCTCCTGAGGTTCTTTTGTTGAGTAAAATTGTTTTGGCAATCCTGGCTTTCCTGTTATTCCAAATGAAATTGAGTATTCTTCTTTCAAAGTCCAAAAAATATTGTGTTGGGATTTTGATGGGCAGTGCATTGAATCTGTAGATTGCCTTTGGTAGAATTGCCATTTTTACTATGTTGATCCTACCTATCCAGGAACATGGGAGAGCTTTCCATTTTCTGATATTCTCTTCAATTTCTTTCTTCAATGATTTAAAATTTTGGTCAAATAGGTCTGTTACTTCTTTGGTTATAGTTACTCCAAGGTATTTAATACTTTTTGCAGCTAATATGAAGGGTAATGTTTCCCTTATTTCTTTTTCAGCTCTACTATCTTTAGTGTATAGAAAGGCTACTGATTTCTTTGAGTTAATCTTGTATCCTGCTACATTGCTGAAGGTGTTTATCAGCTGCAGCAGTTCCTTGGAAGAATTTTGTGGGTCACTTATGTATACAATCATATCATCTGCAAATAGAGATAGCTTCACTTCTTCTTTTCCAATTTGTATGCCCTTAATCTCTTTTCATTCCCTTATTGCTTTAGCTAAAACTTCGAGAACTATATTGAATAGATAAGGGGAGAGAGGACATCCTTGTCTACTTCCTGATTTTAGTGGGATTGCTTTGAGTTTTTCTCCATTAAGTTTGACACTGGCTGTTGGCTTCTTGTAAATCGCCTTACTTATATTTAGGTATTCTCCCTGTATTCCTGATCTCTCCAGGGCTTTAATCATAAAGGAGTGTTGGATTTTGTCAAAGGCTTTTTCCACATCTAAGGATATGATCATGTGGTTTTGTTCCTTTAGTTTGTTTATATGATGGATAACATTTACAGTTTTTCATATGTTAAACCAGCCCTGCATTTCTGGGATGAAGCCTAGTTGGTCGTGGTGGATGATATCTTTTATACATTGTTGTATACGGTTTGCCAAAATTTTGTTGAGAATTTTTGCATCAATATTCATGAGGGAAATTGGTCTGTAATTCTACTTCTTAGTTGTGTCTTTGAGTGGCTTGGGTATTAGGGTAATTGTGGCCTCATAAAAGGAATTTGGCAATATTCCTTCAGTTTCTACTGTGTGAAATAGTTTGAGGAGTAATGGTAGTAATTCTTCTTTGAATGTCTGGTAGAATTCGGCACTGAAACCATCTGGATCAGGGCTTTTATTTTTGGGGAGGTTTTTAATGACAGTTTCAATTTCCTTAAGGGTTATAAACCTGTTTAGGTAATTAATCTGATCTTCATTTAATTTTGGTAGATGGTACCTGTCCAGAAAGCTGTCCATTTCTTCTAGGTTTTCCATTTTTGTGGAATACAGATTTTCTAAATATGATCTGATAATTCTCTATTTCCTGGGGGTCTGTTGTTATGTCCCCCTTTTTGTTTCTGATTTTGTTGATTTGAACCTTCTCTCTGTTTTTTGATTAGTTTGGCTAAGGGCTTATCTATCTTGTTATCTTTCTCAAAGAACCAACTCTTAGATTCATTGATTCTTTGTATTGTTCTTTTTGTTTCAGTTGTATTGATTTCAGCTGTATGTTTGATTATTTCCTGCTGTCTACTCCTTCTAGGTGAGTTCGCTTCTAATTATTCTAAGGCTTTCAGCTGCGCTGTTAGGTCTCTAGTGTGGGATTTCTCTAGGTTTTTCATATAGGCATCTAGTACTATGAATTTTCCTCTTAAGATTACTTTCATTGTGTCCCACAAGTTTGGATATGTTGTGGATTCATTTTCATTAAATTCTAGGAAGACTTTGATTTCTTTCTTAATTTCTTCCTTGACCCAGAGATTGTTCAGCTGAGTGATGTTTCGTTTCCATGAGTTGGTAGGCTTTCTTTGATTTTTGATGTTGTTGAACTCTAACTTTAGGCTTTTGTGGACTGATATGTTACAAGGGATTATTTCCATTATTTTGTATCTGTTGATATTTGCTTTATGACCAATTATGTGGTCAAATTTGGAGCAAGTTCCATGAGTAGCTGAGAAATATGTATATTCCTTTGCATTTGGGTGGAAACTTCTGTAGATATCTATTAAATCCATTTGCATCATAACCTCATTTAGACTCCTTATTTCTCTGTTGAGTCTCTGTCTGGTTGACCTATCCAGGGTTGAAAGTGGGGTATTGAAGTCTCCCACTATTAGGGTATGAGAATTGATGTGGGATTTGAGCTTTAGCAGTGTTTCTTTTACATAGGTAGGTGCCCTTATATTAGGGGCAAAAATATTCCGGATTGAAATCTCCTCTTGACCAATTTTTCCTGTGATGAATAAGTAGTGACCATCTTGGTCCCTTTTAATTGCTTTTAGCTTAAAGTCTACTTTGTTAGATATTAGGATTGCAACCCCCGCTTGTTTCTTAGGACCATTTGACTGGAAAATCTTTTCCCAACCTTTATTCTAAGCCTGTGTCTGTCCTTGTGGCTGAGGTGTGTTTCTTGTAGGCAACAGAAGGATGGCTTCTGTTGTTGTATCCATCTTGTTAGTGTGTGACATTTTATAGGAGAATTGAGTCCATTGATACTAAGGGAAATTAGTGACCATTGATTGATATTTCCTGTCATTTTTGGTGGTAACTTCTTTGTATTTCCTTTCTCTGGAGTATTCTTCTGTGGAATTATTGATTTTTTGTGGTTTCATGGGTGTCTGGGGTCCTTAGGTTGGAGTTTTCCTTCTAATACTCTCTGTAGTGCTGGATTGGTAGATAGATATTCTTTCAGTCTGACTTTGTCATGAAATATCTTGTTTACTCCATCTATTGATAATTGTTTGATTGATAATGTTACAGGGTGTAGTATTCTATTTTGGCAGCCATGCTCTTTTAGCGTCTGTATAACTTCTGATCAAGCCCTTCTAGCTTTCATAGTTTCTATTGAATAGTCAGGTGTTATTCTGATGGGTCTACCTTTATAGGTAAGTTGGCCCTTTTCTTTTGCAGCTCTTAAAATTTTTTTTTTGTTCTGTATGTTTTGTGGCTTGATTATAATGTGGCGTGCTGACTTTTTTTTTGTGATCATATCTATTTGGTGTTCTGTAAGCTTCTTGTATCTTTATAGGCATTTCCTTCTTCAGGTTAGGGGAGTTTTCTTCTATGATTTTATTGAAAACATTATCTGTGCCTTTGAGCTGGTATTCTCCTTCTTCTATTCCTATTATTCTTAAATTAGGTCTTTTCATGGTGTCCCAGATTTCCTGAACATTTTGAGTTATGGCTTTTTTAGTTTTACTATTTTCTTTGACTGATATATCTATTTAAGGTACTGAGTCTTCCACTTCAGAGATTCTATCTTTCATCTCTTGAACTCTGTTTGTTATGCTTGTATCTGTGGTTCCAGCTTTTTTTTTCAGATTTTCTATTTCCATCTTTGCCTCATTTTGTGCCTTTTTTATTGCTTCTATTTCAGTTTTCAGTTCCTGGCATGTTTCTTTCATAGATTTGTTCATCTCTTCCCATTTTTTGTTTGTATTTTCTTCTATTTCTTTAAGGCTATTTTTCATATCATCCTTGAGAGCTTCAATGATCATCATAAAGGAATTTTTGGTGTTGCTTCCTTCTGTTTCCTCTTCATTGCTCAGTTCAGGTCTTGTGTTTATAGGATCGCCACTTTCTTCTGGAGTTCCCTTGTTGTTCTTTATATCATTATGTAAATTTTTGCACTGGCGTCTGCCCATGGCTTCAGTGGTTCACGATTAGGTAGCTCCTGGTCAGTTGTGGCACTCGGGCTGGTGTGCCTCCTGTCACCTCTGATGAAAAGGTCTGCTCAATCTCCACCTCTGCTCTGGGCAGGGGACTGAATTTCAAGTCTTCAGTCTTTCTCTGTACCAATTGCAGCCGGGGTGGTGGCCATGCAAATTCCCTCAGTAGCAGCTGGGGGGACCTTGGCAGTTAGAGTTTATCTCTGTCTGCTACAGAGTGCATGGGTACACGCTCTGCAGACAGCACCCAGTCCCGGAACTGCAAGGTGGTTTTATTTATTTATTTACTTATTTTATGTTGTCAGATCTTTATAACAATGGTGATCTTTACCTGAAAATTATCTGTTAATATCAGTTCTATGTGAAACAGTGCAGTATTGTAGGAAGACAACACTTTTCATAATTACAGGAGTTTTCCTATAGTACTGCCTGTGTAGTTTTGAAATAGTTACCCAGTTATGTATGGCTCTTCTTGTTTGCAAACAAAAGGTTTTAGTAGATATACACATTCATAGAAAAATTCCTTAAGTTAGTCCCAGGTGAAATGGAAAATGTTTGGAGACACTGATCTTAGTCCTCTGACTGTCTTCAGAAACACACACACACACACACACACACACACACAAATTATGAAGAAAAGACACATGCTCCCTAACATAGGACTAGCATCTGACAACATTTAAAAATGTTTGCTACTGTCTTTGAAATTTAAAGTAAGGGTCATTCTCTTGTGTTCCCCAAGCTCTGTAGACTCTATACTAAGAATTTCAAATATGCTATAACACCTTTTACATCTTTATGTATCTACTGTCTCTAATTTCATATCCTTATAATTTTTCTAATAATAAGAGGCATGCTAACCATTCACTGTTGCTACTCAATTTTGGTTAATATGTTAATTACTTACTGCAGAAGAGCTGTGGTCATTAGGGTAAACTCATCTGTGACAAAACACACAGCTTTATGACTAGAATAAATTGTTAGGTAGTGAGAAGAATGACTCTGGGATAACTTCTACAGTGATGTCGCAAAAAAGAAAAACAGCAAATAATTTAGGCTATAAATACTTGGCTATCAAGGGAATAATTATAAAAATAAATTTAAACGTATTTATGCATTTTCTTGGGCGGTATATCATTTGTTTTAAACTGGCTTGGTGTTTTCTAGTTTCAGATAGAGGCTGGGCTGCTGCAGTGTCACAGTGTATAATTATTGGGCTGCCCACAGCAATTTTTAAAGAAAAGTTTACACTATTTGAGACCTGTGTCATAACATTGCTAGTTTGAATTAGTTTGTAAAAGTTATTTATATATTAGACACCTTAAATTAGTGAGTGATAACAATCTATTAATAAATTATGCCTGGAAATCTTCATTTACAAAATTTACAAAGGTTATATAACCAGAAATAGGTATGTCAAACTAAGACAAATATTTAGGGTTTTTTTTATGCTGATTGACCAGGGGCCCAGGCATATGATTTGCTAACTCCTTGGTCTGAACTTAGCCCATCTTGTTCAGCCGTGCAGCAGCTCAGTTCCTTTTCTCAGAGCAGCCTTTCAGCTTCTTTCCTCTGTGTCTGCTGCCATCTCCTCATCGTGTCTGTGGCAGCTCTGCCTGGCATCTGTGTCTGGAGTCTGTGTCCGCTCTGAGATGTTCTTGAGTTTTCTTAGCCTGGTAGTCCCACCCACACTTCCCATTTGCCTTTCGCCAATCAGCTTTTATTAAACCCATAAGCGGGACAAATATTTACAATACCAACATAATCCCACTACACCTCCTGGCTCGTACAGTCCTTCGATCACTCCTCTTCCCTGAGCTTGGGACCAACCGCCGGTTTACTGATTTAATGCATACAGTGTTATAGAGACATGTCCATATAAACTCATAAGTGCAGAGCCCAGTTCAGAATAGTTATCCTGTGACTGTTACTTGTGATTTACTCTCATGATCCGGAATTGGATGCAGAGGTTTACAGTCCATATCACCTTTTCACTGCTGGCTTTTCTCTATAGTTAACTCTAAATTAATAAAAATTATTATTATTATTTTATTTTATGCACATGTTTTGCTGAAGGTGTAACTATGAATCATGTGCATGCAACACTGGAAGAGGCCAGAAGAGGGCACTGTATTCCTTGGAACTGGAGTTACTGATGGCTGTTGAGTCTCTATGAGGGTGCTTGGAATTGAACCCACACTGAGTTTTCAGCTAATGCTCTTAACAGATGGACCACCTCTCCAGGCCCCTCTGCAAGTTTTCTTATTTTCTCTTCTGCCTCATAGATTAAAAAAAAAAAAAAAAAAGAACCATCTGTCGCTTATCTTTCTCCCTACATCTTCATCTGCTTAACTTAATATTTAGGTTTTTATTTTACTTTATTTTGTGAAGAGTCACTTATTTTCCCACTTGTTTATCCATTGGAGTTTAAAATGGCTTTAAATACCCACTGGAAAAACAAATATTAACATTAGCTTTAATGAAAAAAAGCTTCCTTAATAGCTCTTGCTCCCTTCACCCTAAGGTGCTTCCACCAGTGTTTCCTCATACATTTTTTTTTCCTGGATCACTTTGTAATTTCATCTCCTATAGCAACTTACACATAGCTATTGGGTGTGGGGCTTGTGAATGCTGGGTAAGTTCTTTTCCCCCCTTTTATTACTATTTAAGACGTCTTTTTTCCATTCGTCCCCCTGTTCGCCCTCCCTTCCCTCCTTCTAATGCCTCCCAGTCCTCCCTCAGCTTCCTTCCACCTAATCAATCCTTCATCCTTTCCTCAAGGAGGACACGTAGTCTCAAGTTGGGTCAGTTCAGTCTGGTGTATCCATCTGATGCAGGTCCAAGAGAGGTGGGAACAAATTATGAAAGAAGAAGAAGATGTTTGAGTGACAGGAGCAACTAACAGGGTAACTTCTATAACATGCCTTTTCTCCTAAGCCCATGTCCTAACCAGTGTAAGAAAGGATAAACAATGAGTATAATTCCAATACACTTCTGCCAAGTGATTGTTTTTATATATTCACTTTTCCAATGATCACTTTTGACAATGGGGCAATAGTTTAAAAAAAAGTGTGGGGACCTGAGTTTGGATCCTCGTGTTCATGTAAAACAGGACATGTAGCACATATCTGTAACACCAGCATTCTAATAGCAAAATAAGTAGAGGGAGGAAAATTCTTGAAATTTTGTGGTTTAGATAAGCTGGCATACACAGCAGTGAATAGCAAGAGTCCTTCTCCACCAAAATGTGAGGGGAGGATTGATAACCACAGTTGCTCTTTGACCTTCACACAGGTGACTTGGCATGTGTTTCTCTGTCCTCCCACCCTCTTTCTCTCTTTTTCCTGAGACATTACAAAAGATCCTGCTCAAATCACCAATTTAGACTTCTAAATTTAAGACTATTTTAGAGCTTAGTTTCTTTAGTTTAAATAAGTTAAAGCACACATTATTTTTAGATGGTATTTTAACCATTATTAAAGCAGGTTAAGTGATGGATATGTTAATTAGCTTGATGACATCATTCCATATATACACACATAATAGGAAAACATCATAGGAATCCATAAATTTAAATGAAATTTCACTTGTCAACTAAAACATTAAAACTACTTAATAGGGTTTTTTTTTGACATCTTGTTGAGCCATGCTCATGCTTTATTGCCTTTTCAGACCATGTGACTGTATGAGTATGTAACTAGAGGGTTTATATGGCTGTTGAATTTCATCAGTCTGTTTTCTGAGTTGCCTTTTGCACCTTTGTGTTATTATGTTTAAAATGAACTTCTCTTTCCTAGGGAAAATACATTTTCCTTGGTGATATGAATCACTGTTGACTGAGTCATCGCCTTCTCAGGGCGGAAGCTTGGTCTAGTGGTTCAAGCTGTGCTGTGTGAGTCAGTTGTTCTGGATACATCCCCCTCCCCCCTTGTTTGACTCTTAGATAGTAACCAAATCCCTTGTCCAATGTAAATGGTGCTTTCCTGTGTGCATGGCACTGGGGTACTGTCAGGAATGACAAAAATGTCCCAGGAAGAATGGGTAATCAGCTTATGGGAAAAGGGAAAAATAAGTTCTCCATTTAGAGCAGTCTGCTGGCATTCACCTTCCCTCTAGACCACTATTGACTTCAGGGACTGAATGGTAAATCAGAAGTAGCTTAGTAATGAGACTTCAATTGCAGGCCAGAGGAGATAATCACCTGTGTAACCCCTCTGCAATAGGGACTTAGAAGTGACTGGAAAGGAAATGGGGATTGATTGTTAATTAGGAGACAGGAGGCCTAGGAGAGCTTTTATTATTCTGATATTTCCCTCTAAAACAGCATTGCATGGAAGATTTTCTTAGTATTGTTTTACTCTCTGACAGAAAGGGCACAGACATACTGTTAAGATTATGATACTCAGTAAGCTTTTAGTTCAGTCTGCAGATTTACATATAGCCTATAGGATATGAAGCTCTTTAAAGAGACTGCAATGATCATGCTATCCTGTAACCATTTTTAAAAGACCCAGAAAAAGACAGAATATCCAGTTTTCTTGAAGATCTATTGGTAGACTTGTAAATTCAGCATTATGACATGCTGGCTATTATTTGCCAAAATGTCTTCTAAGCAATTTAACTGTGTGTGTTATTAACATAAACATCCTAGAAAACTAGAAAGGGTCAGCTTATGTCTATCTGCATGAACAGATGGTTTAGTTTTTCATCAAACTTGGACCCCTTGTATGTTAAATAAAGTGCTGTTTTCCCCATCTCTTCTGGTATTTTCCCTCTCTGTGATGTCTATGGGGACATTTTACCAGTGTGGAAATTTTACTTTAATTTGGACAGATGAAGATTGCAATTTGAATATAACCAGTTTCAAACTGGAAGGCAGTTTGGAGAAAGCAAGATAATGAAGGAAGGGAAGCCGGTTAGATATCATCAGTCAGATTACTTCAGTGTGCCTATCAGAGTCCATCCCCACAGGGAGCTCTATTCTACTGTAGAATGCACCTCAGACTTACATAGAATGCACCTCAGGCACTGAGGCATTTGTTCTTACTTGGCTGGCATTTATTACCACAGAGTCATTCACTTCTCAAGGTTGTCCCCACCAAGGTGGAGCAAAACAAAATAAAAACAAAACAAAACGACTCCCAGGAAAGAAGATTCAGGTGTTTCTAGTGTTCAACTTTCAACATGTGGAGTTGGTTGCAAGGGGACTAAGCAGGCATCAATGCCTGCCATGTACTCGCTCTCTTGTTTTCCCCAATAGAGCATTTGCCAGAATTCTGGCACTCCATTTTTCTTTTATTTTTTATAAGAAACATTGCCACACTGGTTTTCTTTGTTATCTCTCTTTTAAAATCTATTTAACAAAATTTACACTTTACCCATTTTAGCTGCACAGTTTTGTGGCATTAGGCATGGCCACTTTGCTGTACCACTATGACCACCATCTGTCTTCAGAATTTTTTCATCTTTCTAAAATGAAATTCTGTATCCATCAAGTGATAACTCCTTATCATCTTCCCTTAAACCATTCTACTTTCTAATTTTATAAACTTGACTAAGTATCTTATGTTAAGTTAAATCACACAACATTTCCTTTTTTATGGTCTTATTTTACTTAATGTGATGTCTTCCAGGTTTAACTGCATTTTAGCATACATTAGAACATTATCCTTTTTATTGCTTGACTCTGTTCAGTTATTGTGCATAGCATGTTCTGTTTCTCTATTCACATAGTGATGAACTCAAATGGCTAGTGTAATAGTGCTGCTGTGATCACTTATGTTAGAACAGCAAACATAAGATCTGACTTTCAGTTCACTTGGGTACATTATGGGATTGGTGTAACTCATGTAGGCATATATTCAGATTTGTTGAATGGTGTGGTCTGTTTGAGTTCTTACACTGTTTTTCATGGACTTGCACCAGTGGAGCACCAGGATCCTAATTTTTCCTGTATTTCTTCCAACATTCATTATTTTTTACCTTTTCTTTGCTAACAGACATTCAAATGCATTTGATGTTCTCTCTCTCCCTCTCTCTCCCTCTCTCCCTCTCTCTCTCTCTCTCTCTCTCTCTCTCTCTCTCTCTCTCTCTCTCTCTGAGACAGATTATTTTTCTCTGTAATAGCCTTGGCTATTCTGGAACTTTCTTTGTAGACCAGGTTGGCCTTGAACTCACAGAAATCTACCTGTCTCTGTTTCCTGAGTGCTGGGATTAAAGATGTGAGTCATCATGTCTAACTGATATTCTGTCTTTTATAATTTAATCCTTAATTTGTTTGTATTCCTTGAATACTTTTAGTGTTTGTCAAAGAATATATAATTTAAAGTGTATATATATATATAATTTAATCATCCTAAAATGTACCTTAAAATAGTTTTTTGTGTTACAACATGGTGAGTTATCATTACAAACTATTTGGAAAATATAAGAATTTTCAATACATGTATAATACATAATTATATATAATGAAAGGCAGAATTAGACAGACATGTTGTGAGCTGGCACCAAGACAGCAAGATGTAAAGGAACTCAGGTAAGCCAGGAGCCATGTAGCAAGATTAATATAAATGGGTTACGATGTGAGAGCTAGCTAACAATAAGCCTGAGCCATAGATCAAACAGCATGAAATTAATATAAGCATCTGAGTCATTTCTGAGAGCTAAGCAGCTGTGGGCAGGTCCAGATCTCAGGTTAGAACTCATTCTACAGTTAAGTACTGGTTCAACTATTGTTTCTCATACAGGGGAAATTACAGGACCTCTCCAGACTCCAATTTATAGTATTGCAGGGATAACTTGAGGTCATGAGAATTAAGCATTTATTATATATTGATGACCAAACAGAGATACCAGGCTTCAATCTGCCATTCTAATAAGAAAAAAAAATGCTTGCAAAGAAACCACTATAATGAATGTACAATTATAAAATAAGTGAAGTTATTAGAAGAAATAAAAGTATAGTTTTGGATAGTTTATCAAAAAAAAAAAAAAAAAAAAAAAAAAAAAAAAAAAAAAAAAAAAAAAAAAAAAAAAAAAAAAAAAAAAAAAAAAAAAAAAAAAAAAAAAAAAAAAAAAAAAAAAAAAAAAAAAAAAAAAAAAAAAAAAAAAAAAAAAAAAAAAAAAAAAAAAAAAAAAAAAAAAAAGGCCTGAGGCAGTAGAAGGTTTCCTTAGAGCAGAACTGTTATAGTAATCTGGTCATCCAACACTGGGTTAGGGATTATTGTGACATGTGACATGCATTTTGGCATGAAGGCATAGTTGTTTAATGATGGAGTAAAGAAGGAAACACAGTGAGGATATTTATACTTAAAGTCATTATATAAAAATTATATACTCATTTATAAAATGTCTATTCTTATAACATAAGCTTTACTCAGTTAACTAAAATTACAGATTGCCACTACTCAAATTGCCACATAACAGTCAAAATACTGACTTTCCAAAAACATACTAAAATATATCAAATAAATGTCTTCACTTCATAAACCAAAAAAATATAACATTCAAGATTTTATTATCTAAAATTCAGCTACAAAAAACATGACAACTCCTAACATCACTATTTCTTTCTCAAGGTAATATTAATCATCACAAACATCTCACAAAAATTGTCTTCTTTGACAGATCATAGCCTAGTAATCAGAAAACTACACTTGCCCCGACTGCTGTTAACATGCATACTGTCCAATCTAAACAAACAAAATAAAAAATAGAAACTACTAAAACCTGCCTAGATAGGATAAGATGGTCTCACTCCAAAATAGTCTACTTCTAAAAAAGCTTATCAAACATCCTAAGCCAATAGCCAAAAAAATTAATACTCCCACTATACAAAAAAGCTATGACTAGCCAAATAGTTAACTGTCATTGTCCTCTCCTAAGTCTTATAGATTACTCTCTCATACTTCCAACCTTCAAATAACATATTTTCCCTCTTAATGTTAAAAACTAGATAGTTAAAATTGCTATTACTTCATATCTCAACAAAAATATTCAAATATTAAAACTGTATCATTCAAAATAAACAGCTTTAAAAGAATCCCTATACATTGCCTCATATCAATATTCTAAACATTAAGATACATCTTATATTTGTTATTTGTTACTTATAGTGTGACCCTCCTTATGTTAGTGCCTTTCCCTTCCACAGACACAACCTTATTGTAATCCCTATAATATATAGTCTTATACTTAGCTTAAAACTTTCTTATTTAGACAAAAGGGGAAGATGTAGCTGGAAATCAGAATTTACTCAGGTAAACACTTTTACTCCTTTCCTCTCTTCTCCCATCAAGCTGTTATCTGTGTCTACTTGTTTTATACTACAACTCTCTGAAATTCCATGTAGTAACATTAATGAGAAAGAATCAATCCTTACTGAAAGATTACTGACCAAAGAAAATAAGGACAGAAGTCACGTTATTATTCATGTATGTCTGATTGCCCCAGCTAAGGCAGTGGTTTATGATCTTTTTTTTCTCTCCCATCCCTACTGATCAGTTCCCCAGAGAGCTGGGTATAGAGCATGGCTTAATAAATGTGTGCTCAGTTGACAGATGCAGGAGCCAGGAGCTAAGCTGATCTCACAGTATAATGCCAGCTCCTGAATAATTGAGTATGGCCTGTGTGATTAATGCATTTATGTATTCAACTTGTATTAGCAATATCCTCCCTGCTATCTTCCTGCCCATTTCTCTCAGCCCTCAATCATACATTTGCAGAAAATCATTCTAAAAAGTGTGCTTGTTATTAAAACAAACAAGAAGAGGCATGTGCTAGGATAAAGGGGTTTGGGATCTATTTATTTGAAAATATGTAAGCAATTTATGTAAATGTTCTGTTTCATATGGATACACAGACTTTAGATCTAGATAATCATCAATTTCTCAGCAGCAGCTAAGATTGAAAAATGATATATTCATGAGATTGTAACTTTATTATACTAGTCAGGGCTATTTTTTCTTTTACTTTTATTTTCTTTTTACAAATGTAATACATACACAATGTATCAAAAACTTTCATTCAATGTCATAAATGATGTTTTGTTTTATAGAAATATCATTGTGTAAGCCACAGTAATACTTTCTCCTCTTAAGTAAAATGACTAATAATATTACTAGAAAAAATGGTTAAATGTCTGTCTTTTCATCACTAGAAAGAGATAAAGCTGTTTCTAAGCTAATGCTTCTTTCTACCCTTTTAACATTAAAAGAGGGTAGAAAGAACAGAGGGAAAGGCAAGTAGAATTAGTCAGGTTTTATACATATACTGACATAGAAAGGACATTGGTCAGATCCACTTAGATTTAGTATATTACACACAAGAGCATCAAACAAGATTTTATAAAATTGAAAATAGTTTTTTTTCTCATTTTCTTCCTTAAAGAAGCCAAGGATAATCAAAAAAAGGGAAGGCTTTGGAACTAAAAATCCTAAAATTGAATAAGAAATATCAGAAAACATATCCAAATAAAAAGTAGAACTTATTTATTAGGTAGCAATTGACTGATGTTGTTTAAAATTCAAGTATGGTCAAACATCCTTTGATCCTAGTATCTTGCTGAAAAGCAAAAACATCTGAACTCTGTACCAAGCTGTTAGGAGACTTCTTGAAGACATTAGTGTTTTATATGATCCTTCCAACAAGTCTTTTCCTGCCAAAAGTCATTAATGTTACACAAAAAATTGAAATTGACCACTCCTATTTCACTAGATGTGTAGACAGAAAACATACAAGATAATTATGGATAGAGTTTAGAAAGCCACCAGAAAAAAATAGGACAGCCCTCACAATAAGTACAGAAGAGTGAGTGAGAACTCAATATAAAAGGATCCACAATAAGAACATAAAATTCTCTACAATTTTCTAAGCAAGAATAACAAGCATTTTAAAAGAAATACATCAAGACATTGAGGAATGGATCCAGAAATCAGGGTAAAAAAGAACCCCAGAGAATTGAATAAACAAATAGCCCTGCCCCATTAAGTTATCTGGCTACTTCTGGCCAGTGGAGAGATGCCAATTTTTTATCTATAGTCTATAAACATTCACAGTATAAGGAAAGGCATGTAGATGGCTGTATCTGCCTCATAAACAATAGTTAGAAATATACAGGAGGCTGTGAATCAAGCAGTTCTAGTATAAACCCTTTTGCTAAAAGATGAGGCTTCCTCCAGCAGCACATGGGAACAGATACAGAGACACATAGCCAGACACTGTACAGATAGTCTAAATTAGAGTTCTTTATTAGGTCTCTCCTCTTATTCAGGGAACCATGCAGAAGATAGGGAGGAAAGATTGTAGAATTTGGAAGGGATAGAGGACATCAGGAGGACATGCTCCATTGAATCAACTAAGTGGGGTTCATATGGGCTCACAGAGACCAAGGCAGCAAGCACTGGCCCTGCCATGTGTCTGCACCAGGTCCTCTGCATATTTTATGGCTGTTAGCTTAGTGGTTTTGCGGGACTTCTAACAGTAGGGGCTGGTGTATTTCTGTCTCTTTTGTAGAATCTTGGGACTCTTTTCCTCCTATTGGGTTGCCTTGTCCAGCCTCAATGTGAAGGATTTTGCCTTGTCATATTGTATTTTGTTTTGTCATCTTTGGTGGTTTTCTCTTGGATACCTGTTCTTTCTGAAAACAGGAAAACAGAAAGGGAGTAAATATGGGGCAGATGGGAAGCAGGGAGGAGCTAGTCAGTCTAGTTTACTTGGTGTGTTCCAGACCCTTTTTCCAAATCACACAAACAAAGCAAACAAGAATCTCAAGGTGGACAGTTCCTGAGAAATGATTCTTGATACTGACCTTTGTCTTTTTCATGCTTTTTTCAGTGCCTCCATATCTTCAAGCCCACGTGTGAAAACTACAGCACTTGGATCTGTTGTTCTGTTTTTCTTTTCTTGAAGTGCTTATGACCACTACTGGGTTAATAAAATGATCTTCATTAGCTTCATACTTGGCATTTTAGAATGTCTTTCCCATGTGTTTTTTATATTGCTATATATATTTCAACCTGTTAGTATTTATTTAAGGCTCTCTGGCTGGAAGTGATGGTCGACATTTGTAGTCTTAGCACCTTGGAGGACTGTGCCCGTTATGGACAGAATAGTAAAACACTATTCATAAACAAAAACAAAAATAAGACAAAAAACCCAAAACAATAAACTAGGCTCTCCAAAAGTATATGTATGTGGAAAAGTAAAGTATGCCTTAAATGTCTTAATACATACATGGACATTCAAAATTTTATTCACACAGACCAATGGTTGGTGGAAGTGTTAACAGTTACTACTCCTTGAAAATATACTATATGTAACATATTGTGTTGAGCATTTTACAGAAACCCCTTCATATTTCATAACAACATTTCTCAGAGGAAAGTTGTTGAGGTAGGTGTCCCACAATTTAACTGTGATTGATATCTAAAGAAACCCTCCTGGAGAAAAAGAGAAGTAAAATTATATCTTTAATATCTTTCAAAAATAAACCCAAATGATGCTGGTAGTGTAGTTCAGAAGTTCCAGTCCTCAGCATAAAACAAACAAACAAAAAACCAAAATAGACCTTTTAGGTAATATTTTATAAAATTCTTTTGAGATTGTCTTACCATATAACTCAGTTCAGCTTTAAATTCATAGAAATTCTTTTGTCTCAGCTCTTAAGTACTAGAACAAACCATTGATCTAAAAAAGAAGACACCCTTATTTTCTAAATGTTTTAAATTGGACATCCCTCATTTATAATTGTTTACAGTTTACAGTTTATAGTTCTTAAAAGAAGAGGAAGGTAGAATGTAGTTGAACAGTTTCTTGTCCTGGCTGGCTGGTCCCACAGCCATTTAGTCCCAAATAATCTCACAAATGCTTGTATTAATTGTAAACTGTTTGGCCTGTGGCTCAGGCTTATTACTCGCTAACTCTTATTCTTAAATTAATCCAGGATTCTTATTCATGTTTAACTACATGACTTGGTACCTTTGCTCACTGCAGCATTCTTATTTTGCTTTCTCTGTCTGTCTGGCATCTGCTCTCTGTTCTTCTGCCTCCCAGAATACTCTGGTTATACTGCCTCTACTTCTGGTCTAGATTCTAGCCAATCAGCATTTTATTAGACCAATATTTACAGTATATAAGAAAATAGTCCCACAGCATCTCCCCGATTTTTCCTTTTTAAAACAATAACCCCAAATCTAATCTTATTTGTCTAGCTTTTTTTCTCACCTTTATAAAAACTTGTAACCAATATGGTAAATGAAGATAAAGATCCATAATCCATTTTGGGGGAATATGGGCATAGTTCTTCAGACTACTTCCTGCTGATTGAAGGGCATTGGTTATCTTATGGGATACAAAGAAAATTTAGAATTATAGGCAGGCAAGTCCTGACTGGAGGTTTCTGTAAAGCTGGGTCATCTCAGCCAGTCTTCTTGAAGTTGGTCTAGATGCAGAGCTCAGAGAAAATGCAACAGAGGTTATCTAAAATGTTGGGTCATCTGGGTCATTCATTTTAATCAGAGGTTTTTCAGGGGGACTTCCTCGATCAAACCTTATTGTTGTTGTTATTTTTATTATTATTAGCCTGAAATAAATTTACAGCCTCTAAATTTCTTTTTCTCAGTACAGCATTCTCATCTTGCTTCTTTTTTTGCCAGGCTGACATCTGCTCTCTGCTCTTTTTCACTTCCTAAAATTTTTCTGGTCCGATTGACGCAACCTCTATTTCCTGTGTAGCTTCTGGCGAATCAGCATTTTATTGAACCAATATTTACAGTAACAAATATTTATAGTGTACAAGAGCATAGTCCCACAGCAGTATAGAAGCTATTATCCAGGTGAGGAGACATGAAAGAGGCTTGACTAGTTGCTTTGAAGATAGTAAAGGTTAAAAGCCAAAGAATGCAGTGAGATCCTAGAAATCAAAGAAATGGATTTTCTCCCTAGAGTCTTCTAAAGAAAAAGTAATTCTGATTTTATCTCAGCAGGACACCTACCTCAGACTTCTGACCTCTAAACTATAAGATATTTTGAGTTATTTTAAAATACCAACTTTGTGGAAATGTGTATCAGAAACAAAGGAAAACCATTGCAATTTTCAGTGTTCTTTGCAAGCTGATATTCATATGAGCTTACATTAAGTAAGATAATAAGAATTTATTTATAAGATCATTAAGTAGATAATAAGGATTTGTGTCAGATTCCTTTGATCTAAATTCATCTTGCCAGTTCATTAGGGCTTTTGCTCTCCTCAAAGGATGCTATTGAATTTACTTTTGAACTATAATCATATTTGTTTGTTTACTGATGTTATTTATCTCACCTGTTATCTCTCACATGTTATAGTCTGATTCCTTTACTTATTACTGGGAGCAACAGTTTCTACCTGTTGTGGCTAATATTAAGTTCTCTCCAGATTGTTGGATGGCCTTAAGCAGTAGAAAGATAATTTTACTCATCTGTGATTTTAAGATAAGAGTGATTCAATTTAAAAAATTAAAAATATTATTAAATCTTATAAAAATAAAAATGTATTAGTTGCTTGAGTTAATCAAATTAAAAATCAAGTGAAAGCTATGTAAGTATATTGATATTTTAAATAGTGTCTTATTTCAAGAAAACCTTCTACTGTTCATGTGATTAAGAAACATTTTTAGTCAGAACAACTTCTGTTAAATAAAAGTTGCTTCTTATTGTGTGATGCTGAAGTAATTATTGATAAACTTAAGTTTCCTAACTTTTTCCTCATTTTATATATTTTTATAGAATGAAGTATTTTTTTTTAATTCGTGTATCTCCTTGTTCCAATTTCTTTTCCCCTCCTGACCCCTCTCAGTCAGTCTTCAGCCTCCCTCCTCCCCCACCAAAAAAAGGAAAGGGTAAGAGGTCCCAAGGTGGATTAGCTCAGCACCCACTCTAGGCAAGTCCTATTTCCTCATCCTAATATGCAGACTGAGTTAGCTGTTCCTCTGGAGAGAATGGGCTCTAAGGTGCCAGTCAATGTACAGAAACACAGTCTGAACCCTCCCCTTGAGGCTCCACATATTTCCCATGCCTGTGGACAGTTGCCTATTCTTGGCGGGCCTAGTTCCTTTTCCAGATGGTTCCCAGGTAGCTATTTTTAATCCCTAGAGATCCAGCCAGCCATTACTGTGAGAATTTTCCTCTTAGTCCCTATTCCCTTTCTCAAATAGAGTCTCCTCCCCTGCTATCAGCTGGACCAGGGAGTCAGCCCAGTGCTCAGTCATTTATTCTTGCCTCTACCTCTATTCATTGTTGGATGTAAGTTCTGTGATGGCACTTGGGGTGGTTATTCATTTGATTATGAGGGAGATCCTGTTTAGGCAATACTTTTGCTATTGGTTGGAGACCTAGTCAGGGACATCCTGTGAGTTTTTGGAGGTTTCCCTAGCACTCAGTCTTTTTCCAACCCCACATTGGCTTCCTCTATTAAGAGCTCCATCTTTTTTTTCTCTCCCTCCTTGTTGATCCTCTAACTCAATCATCTCCTCTCATGATTTGTTCCCACATCTTCTTGGTTGCAAACTCAAATGTTCTCCATTAGCTAAGGAGATCTTCTCTATTTTCTCTTTCTAGGGGACTCCTTGGGATCTGAAGAAACTCTTAAGTTTCTTCAGATCCCAAGCTGTTCAGTGGTTGTGGTTTGCAGCTAGGGTATTCTTTGTTTGTTGTTTAAAGTCCACTTATGAGTGAGTACATCCACTGGTTATCCTTCTGGGTTTGTGATGCCTGGCTCAGGAGGATATTCTTCAAATCCATTCATTTGCCTGCAAATTTTAGGATATCATTTTTTCTTACTGCTGAGTAGTACTCCATTGTGTAGATGTACTACAGTTTTGTTAAACCATTCTTCAGTTGAGGGGCATCTAGGTGGTTTCTAAGGTCTTGCTATTATGAATAATGCTGCTATGAACATAGTTGAGCTAATGTTTCTGGGGTGTGAATGTGCATCTTTATGGTATATGCCCAGTAGTGGTACTGCTGGATCCTTGGGGAGATTGATTCCAATTTTCTGAAAAACTGCCATACTACATTCCAGAGGGGCTGAAGAAGTTTATACTCCTACAAACAGTGGAGGAGTATTCTTGCTTCACATCCTTTCCAGCATAGGCTGTCCTGTGTTTTTGATCTTAGCCATTCTGACAGTTGTAAGGTGGTATCTCAAAGTTATTGTGATTTACATTTCCCTGACAGCTAAAGATATTGAACAATTTTTCAAGTGCCTTTCAGCCATTTGTAAGTCTTTTGCTGAGAATTCGCTTTTTAGTTCTGAACCCCATTTTTAAAATTTGGATATTTAGGGTTTTGGGCTCTAGTTTCTTGAGTTTTCTATATATTTTAGAGACCAGTCCTTTGTCACTTGTAGGATTGGTGAAAAGCTTTTTCAATTCTGTAGGCTGTCATTTTGTCTTATTGACTGTGTCCTTGGCCTTACAAAGGCTTCTCAGCTTCAGGAGGTCCCACTTATTGATTGTTGTTCTTAGTGTCTGACCTACTAGTGTTATATTTAGGAAGGGGTCACTTGTGCCAATTCATTGGAGGATATTTTTTACTTTCTTTTTTTATCAAGTTCAATGTCACTGGGTTTATGGTGAGATCTTTGATCCACTTTGATTTGAGTTTTGTGCAGCATGATAGGTTTGGATCTATTTGCATTTTTCTGCACACTATCATCCAGTTATGCCAACACCATTTGTTAAAGATACTATATTTTTTCCATTGAATATTTTTTTTGTCAAAATCAGGTGCCCATAGGTTTGTGGTTTAATGTCAGGATGTTCAATTTGATTCCATTGATCCAAAAGTCTGTTTTTAAGTCAGTACCAGGCTGTTTTTATTACTATAGCTCTATAGTATAACTTAAAGTTGGGGATGGTGATGCCTCCTGAGGTTCTTTTATAGAGCAAAATTGTTTTGGTGATCCTGGCTTTCCTGTTATCCCAAATGAAATTGAGTATTGTTCTTTCAAGGTCTGTAAAAAATTGTGTTGGGATTTTGATGCGGATTGCATTGAATCTGTAGATTGCTTTTGGTAAGATTGCCAATTTTACTATGCTCATCTTTACCTATCCAGGAACATGGGAGATCTTTCCATTTTCAGCATTCTCTTCAGTTTCTTTTTTCAGTGATTTAAAGCTTTTGTCAAACAGACTGTTACTTCTTTGGTTATAGTTATGCTAAGGTATTTAATGCTATTTGCAGCTATTATAAAAGTTAATGTTTCCCTTATTTCTTTTTCAGCCCTTTTATATTTAGTGTATAGGCTACTGATTTCTTTCTTTCTTTTCTTTTTTTTAGTTAGTCTTGTAATCTGCTTCATTGCTGAAGGTGTTTATTAGCTGTAGAAGCTGTGGGTCATTTATCATCTGCAAATAGCAATAGTTTTACTTCTTCTTTTTCAATTTGTATCCTCTTAACCTCTTTGTGTTTTCTTTTTACTTCAGCTAAAACTTTGAGAAATATTTTGAATAGATAAAGGGAGAGGGGAAAGTTTTGTCTTGTTCTTTATTTTAGTGGGATTGCTTTGAGTTTTTCTCCATTTAGTTTGATGTTGGCCATCAGCTTGTTGTATATTGCCCTTATTATACTGAGGTATTTTCCCTGTATTTCTGATCTCTCCAGGACATTTTTCATAAAAGAGTATGGGATTTTTTCAAAGGCTTTTTCTGTGCCTAAGGAGATGATCATGTGTTTTTTTCCTTTAATTTGTTTATATGATGAATGATATTCACAATTTTTCATATGTTGAATCATCCCTGCATTTCTGCAATGAAGCATACTTGATTGTAATGGATGACTTTTTTTTATATGTTGTTGTATTTTGTTTGCCAGAATTTTGTTGAGTATTTTTGCATTGATATTCATGAGAGAGATTGGTCTGTATATCTCTTTCTTTACTGCATATTTGAGTGGCTTGGGTGAGTATCAGTGTGATTGTGGCCTCATAAAAACAGTTTGGCAGTGTTCTTTCAGTTTCTACTGTATGGAACAGTTTGGTATTTTTCTTTGAACTTCTGGTAGAATTCTGCGGTAAAACTATCTGGGAGATAGTTTTTTATTTGGGAGACTTTAAGTAACACCTTCAATTTCCTTTGGGGATATTGGTCTTTTAGGTCTTTAATCTGATCTTGATTTAATTTTGGTAAATGGTATCTGCCCAGAAAGCTGCCCATTTCTTTTAGGTTTTACATTTTAGTAGAGTATAGATTTTCAAAGTATGACTTGATAATTCTCTGAGTTTCCTGGGTATCTTTTGTTATGTCTCCTTTTTCATTTCAGATTTTGTTAATTTTGATATTCTTTCTGTGTCTTTTGATTGTTAATTCTCAGTCATTTCTTAGTCAGATCTTAGTCAGTTGTGGGTTCAGGGGTTATGTGTTTTCAGTCTGCTCTGGACATGGGGTCTGCATTCTTTCTTACTCTGCTCTGGGCTTGGCATCTGCTCAATCTCTTACTCAGGTCTCTTATTCTACTCTGGACATGTGGTCTGTATGGTCTCTTACTTTGCTGTGGACATGGGGTCTGCATGGTCTGAAGATGTCATGTCTATCTTTGATGACACAGGTTGCATTGGGGGCTAGGTTTGGCCGTGGGATGTCCCTCCTGTTATGTGTTTCTGGGGATTTCTGGGAAGGTTTCTACCAGGTTTTTTTTTTGTTTTGGTTTAGAGCAGGACTGCATGTGAAGGCAGAGCTGAGACTGTGTCCCCAGCTCCAGAGAGGAGGTCTCTGGGTAGCCTGGGAGTTGGAATTTGCTTATCTCTTACTCTGCTCTGGACAAGGGATCTGCATTGTCTGAAAATGTCCTTCTGTTAGTTTCCTAACTTTTAAAATGAGCATAGTACATTTAAGTTAGGTTCAAGTAAGGATTCATGTGGACCATACTGTGGTCTGTAAAATACTATATAAATATAAGATATAATAATTATTACTGTTAGGAGAGTTGGGGCAAAATATGTGAGTCTACTTTAATGCACTTCACATGCATTATGAAAAGTTCGGCTGATTATCATAGCCCCAAGGAATTACTACTGACAGTTTTGTTAGAACAATTACTGGTTGATCAGGAAGAAGTTAAGAATTAATTTAAATAATACCAATTATTATTGGTTTTCCCAAACTAATTTAGAGCACAGAGGGTCCCTCAGCATTCAAAACTCATAACATTTATTGTTTATAATAATGATTCACAAGCCTGACTATTCATGAAAATCATGGTAAAAAATTTTTAAAAAATACTATATCCCATCATAAAATATTGTGAGTGAGATATGCATGTGTTTGTGTGTGTGTGTGTGTGTGTGTGTGTGTGTGTGTGTGTGTGTGTACGAGCTTAGCTCCTACTGAATCATGCTATTTTGGTGTAAATACTACAGGCATATTCTTTTGAGAATTTGTGATCTTGCTTCACTTAGAAAATCTATAATTTTTCTGAATTTAAAGGAGTTGTTAGTCAATGTTAGAAGTTTCACATCACCACACAAAGTGGCTTTGTTGCTATTGATGTTTACATGAGGAAAAATAATGGATTAATGGATTATAAATTCATGGGCCATAAGTAGTGTTTGCAGTTCCATTAGATGAACAGATGAAAGCAAATTCTTATTCATAAAACACACTTGGAAAATTTGGAACTTGAAGAAATCATTAAAATATAATTCATTCTGTCTTTTTCCATTGATAAAGAAACTTACACCAAGTGAAGGTAAAAGGCTCCACTAAGGTGACTCAACTAACTAATCATACAGAATCCCCAGTTTGCTATTTTCCTGTATTCAGAAGAATTTTTAAAAAGTAATTAAAATTCACAGGGAGGCACATTCCTCATTTTTGAAGAAGTGTATTTACTTTTCTTTTACTAGAGTTGTGAATTACCAGAACTCTGCCAAGTGTACAGTGCAATTTTGTTTTTTTACCTCATGACTGGTATATGATGCATTGTGCTCAGCAACCTTCTTAAAATTTAAAGTGTGGAGGAGAAATTATTTGGGTCCCCAAGTATTATTCTCTGCTTGTTTCTATGTAATTTGACTTTCTGCTCTTTTGTATTTTACCCAGCATGAAAATTACTGCACTATTAGCCCCCTTTAAGATCATTCCTGGATTCAATTCACATTAAAATGGACAAATCAGATGTTAACTTATTCTATGAAGATCTCATACTGAAGCAAAAGAAATCTCATTCACCATTGAATATAATAAAGCTGTTTTTCTACTTGATGTCATGTTTTCAGTTAGTGAAAGATACCCCTTTACAAATGGGTTTACAGCAATATTTACTGGTTTTATTTTAGGAATCATGCAGTTTTAGAAAGAAGAGGGTATATGCCTATACCCTCTTTTTTGTCTCCTGTGTGAGAGTGAACCTTGTTTTGTTGTTATTTCTATTCAATTTTACATTTGTTTTTCCATATTTAATTATGGCTTGAGTTTGTTATTCTGTATCCTCCACCATGGATAACTGTTAAGAAATTCCTGTTGAGTTGAACTGATTTTGAGAGTTAGAGTTAGACAAGTTTAACAAGAATTACAACTGCAGAGCTATGTTTATTTCCAGCAGATTTCTGGTAAAAATGCTTTTCTACTAAATTTCATAAAGAAATTAGTACCTGGCTCTTCATTAATTCAACTTTAGTTTTACAATGAAACCTGTAATAATAAAGATGCTAATGTTTTGAATCTTAAGAATTAAATATGAGATTGTTTCTATGAACTTTATCTTTTAGTATTTTTCCTGTTATAAAGATAAAAATTGATTGCATTTATTCTAAAATGGAACATTCAGAATTTTGCATGTATAACCCTGCATATTTTTGTGATATGTAGGGTGCTATTAGCCATCTGATAGTCACTGTCTTCAAATGTACATTTTTCTTTTCCCTTTGCTTCTAGTACTCCTATTAGGTACATGATGGTAAGTTAGAGGTGGTCACACACAGTACTTTAGGGCATGCTAATTTTAATTTAACTGTTTGTTTTTGTTTTTCTGATTGAACAATCTTAACTGATTTAACCTTCAAGTTTGCTGATTATTTCTTTTGGCTACTTGAATCACTGTTGGTCCACTAGTAAAGATTTGTATGTTTGACAGTTGTAACTTTCATTCTGGAAGTTTTATTTTTATGGTTTCAGTTCTGGAAGTTTTATGGTTATGTCCTCAGTGATACTATTTCTTTGTAGCAACACAGTATTCTTTAGATTCCTTAGGCACAATCTCTTTGGATATTTTTCTAATAGTTGTCTAGTCTGTATGTGAGAAGTGCACAAATTTCTAATCTCTCTGCTTGCCCAGCATGTAGATTACTCATTCATGTATTCTTGAAAGTTTCATAGTTAGAGATTTAACTAAGTACATATAGTATCTCTGTATATGGAAGGCTCACTACAGAATGTTTTCATTTGGTGAGTTGGTTGTGTACGGATTCCGGACACTCTACGTGGTGAACCCAACATGGCACTGGGTGAAACAAAGATTCCTAGTATATAGTGGCCATGTGGTAAAGCCAACACAGCTCCAGCAGGATGCACTGTGTATGGAGGCACCTCCCTAGACACATATAGAGGCATGCCCTTAAACGTGGCTACATAAACCCATGCCTACCCTCTCTCTTAAAAAGAGGCACCATGTTGTGGTCTGCTTCTTCTCCTCTTCTGATTCTCTGCTCCTGTACTCGCCCGTCAACTCTTCTAAATAAACTCTCCTGTGGCCGTGGTAGTGTGTGTGTATGTCTCTTCTCACACATAAAACTAACAGGTTGGATTATTTTGAGTTCTATTTCCTCTGTAATGTACAGTGTCTGATATCTGTTCTGAAGGCACCACCTTAGGCACACACACAGTTCTGCTAAAGTTCAGGGATGACTGAATCTATCCAGGGCTCTATGTGTCTATCTGCTTTATTTTTTTTTCTTTTCTTTTTTTTTTTTTTTTTTTTTTTTTTTACAATAAGGAGACTTTATTCTAATCAAGGGAACAAATAACCAGGAAGACATTACAATCCTAAATATATGTACACTAAACTCTGGCATAGTCAATCTCATAAAAAGCAAACATCTGAAATTAAAGACACAGAATAGTACCAACTTAGTAAGAGTAGGTCATTAGAATTGAACCCCTGTCAACAGCGGGGAGTTCATGGCTGTAATGTAAACTTATGACTAGAAATTTTTTTTTGTTTTTTTTTTGTTGTCATAGTTTTTAATCTAATAAATTAAATAGGCCAAAGTATTTATTTTCATTCTGAATAACAATTACAAGAAAATTTTACTATTTATTTACTTATTTATACTGAATACTATTTCTTTTTTTGTTATTTTAATTTATTATTATTATTATGAACAAAGAAGTCACACTGTCTAACCTTGTATATCCTTATTCAAGGTCCCTACCCCCTCCCACCACATCAGATCATTCTTTCTTCTCCACAAATCCCTATCCCCTCCCTGGGCAGGGAGCAGACAGTCCTATAGTCCTACTGACCCAATATTGCTTAGTTCAGTCTCCACTCCTGGCAATTCCAGTTTTCTCCCCACTCCCTCAAGAGTGAGTCAGGTGTTCCTCTAGGGGGAGTGGGATCCAAGGTATCAGTCCAGGGTGTTTCTGATCCCAAGCTATTCAGTGGTTGTGGTTTGCAACTTGGGCATGCCTTGCTTTTTTCTTGTTTGTTTGTTTGTTTGTTTAGAGTCCACTAATGAGTGAGTACATCCCCTGCTTATCTTTCTGAGTTTGTGATACCTCACTCAATAGGATATTCTCCAAATCCATCCATTTGCCTGCAAATTTTAGGATATCATTTTTTCTTACTGCTGAGTAGTACTCCATTGTGTAGATGTACCACAGTTTGTTAATCCATTCCTCAGTTGAGGGACATCTAGGTTGTTTCCAGGTTCTTGCTATTACAAATAACGCTGCTATGAACATAGTTGAGCTGATGCCTTTGGAGTGTGAATGTGCATCTTTAGGGTGTACACCCAGAAGTAGTATTGCTGGGTCCTTGGGGAGATTGATTCTCAATTTTCTGAGAAACCACCATAATGCATTCCAAAGTGGCTGAACAAGCTTACACTCCCACCAACAATGGAGGAGTGTTCCCCTTGCTCTGCATCCTCTCCAGCATAGGCTGTCCTCTGTGTCTTTTATCTTAGCCAATCTAACAGGTGTCAGATGGTATCTCAAAGTTGTTTTGATTTGCATTTCTCTGATGGCTAAAGATGATGGGCACTTTTTCAGGTGCCTTTCAGCCATTCGTAATTCTTCTGCTGAGAATTCCCTTTTTAGGTCTGTACCCCATTTTTTGATTGGGTTATTCAAGGTTTTGGGCTCTAGATTCTTGAGTTCTTTATATATCTTAGAGATAAGTCCTCTATCACTTTTATCTGCTTTAATTTTAAAGCTTAAAGTGATTAAGAATTTGTAGCTGATTGCACAAAGTCAAATCAACTGCCAGCTGATAGCTTTACTTTTTTTTTTAAATAACAGTTTAATTTATTAACTGTTCTGTTTGGATATAATTAAAATTAATCCTCTTGAAAAAGATTGTGGCCATTCTTTGAGACCATTTCTTAATCCTCCCTGAGTAGAATTTTTTTGTTTTAGGAGCCAGAGCTGATAGGAAGAGCTAGGTTCTCTATGTTGATTGCACCTTGCCCCTCTCTATAGTGATGAGGCTTTTGGAGATGGAAGAGAGAGATGATAGAACTATTGTCATGCTGTGGCCATAGCTACCACCTAATGTGGTATTTCTGTAACCCAGGGCAATAGAAGGGAACAATTAACACTGACTAGTTGCCACATTTTTTTTCCCCCTGAGGATGCAGGTGGATAACAATGTTGGCCCAATGCCCAGCCTAGGCCACTGGGGTAGCTCAGCATTGTTTAGAAAAGGAAGAGTGTACTTCTTACCAGCTGTTCTGTCTGGTGCCAACCTAAATATTAAGAGGTGGTGACAGAGCAAGTGCTTCCCAGCTGCCTCCCACTGTTTGATGTAGGGCCTTTGCTAAACAGCACAGCAAAAGATAGGCTCTGAAAATGCTTCCTGGCTGCAGAGACAATTTGTATGCATCTGCATCCTAAGGAGCCTAGGGGATATCCAGGTTGGCATTTGTCAGCTAGGTCTACTACAACTTAAGTTTCACTTTTGTTTTCTTAAAGGCAGAGCTTTTATTGATTGGGAATAGTCTCAGTCTTCAATGCTACAGTGTTCTATTACTGAGTTTCTATAGGTTTTTGTTTAGTAACTGCTTCTTAATTTGTTGTAAAGTATTTGTTTATAGCCTAAAAATTTTAAATATTTTTTGGTTTCTAATTTTGAGCATCTTAACAGTGCCTTGGTGAAGAGGTCAATGAGAGTCAGTCTCAGCATCATCTTAGCATGTCAGCCTACCACAAAATAATAGAAATATTTTAAGAGCCTTGTAATTTTTAAAATATCTATTTTAATTAAGTGGAGAAATTGCAGCTAGTTGGCTCATATAGCCTCTGTAAACACTCGGAACCAAGGTGGGGCATTATTTTGATTTACAAAGACAGAAATAAAAGCATCAAAGTACACAACTGCCTAAGGATTTACAACTAGCAATTGGCCTACAGCAAATGCAAGAATCATTAACAGAATTTTATCACATGATTCACACATTTTAATTTGCACTGAGAAGTACAAATTCTTTCTGATATAGTATTCTACTGCTACTGTATATTCTTAGAAAATAAAATCTATTTTTGCATTTTTGTAAAGTTTATCATTGTGTTTTGAAGAAGACTTCCAAAGAAATTACTTCTTCATATAAATACATAATATATATACACATATATAAATATAACCCGCCATGTATACATATATGCTCTGGAAAGTAGTGGCTGGTCTCTCTGTCTGTCCCAAGAGTGTTGTCCTGTCTGCCAGAAGCTCAGGATCAAGGTGAGCCTGAACTTGGACCTGTAGTAGCCCTTCTCAGAGATGGATAGTCTTTCAGTACCTGTAGTCCAGGAAAGGACCTTTTATCTTCACAGTAATAGAAAACAATGCACAGCCCAATTCAATGGTCTATAACTCTAGAACAGAGAGGTAAAAGGAGGAAGAGCCAGGCTAATCCCAGGGACTTGGCAGCCAGCCACTCTAGCCAGTTGTGAGCTCCAGTTTTTGTGAGATACTCTATCTTAAAAAAATAAGTTGGGCAAGCCATATGGTCTTGAGAATGGCCCTGCTGACTAGGACTTCTTTTCAGGGTTGATACAGCAATCCCAGGACCTTTGAATTGTTTTTTAAAATCAATATCAAACTTTATATATATAAGAAAAACATCCAGGATGCTAAAAAACAACAACAAAAAACGCATACAGTAATAAAACTTCTCATTACTATAAATACATGGAACATAAAAAGTGAAATCTAAAGCTCCTTAAGCCAGGTTAGGCTCAGCTACAGATGAAGAAAGCATAGTAGGTCACAGCTAATGCCCATGAATGCACTATTGACACCACAAATTCCTGCTATGCTTCTACACCTTCTACAGTCAAACCAGAGGGCTTTTGTGTGTGTGTGTTTTAAATCATTTTATTCACCCATCATCTTTGAATGAAATAAGAATGCTTTGCTTAAAGTCCACTAAGAAGTGAATGCATCCTCTGCATTTTTGACTATTATCAACAATGTGGCAGTAAACAAAATGTATAAGTAACTCTTGACTATACCCTTTCAAGTGTACAACTCCAAATTATACAGGTAAGTTTGTCAGTTCTGGTTTTTATTCTGATCTTCACAGTGGCTACATACACTCTCATTTCCACCAGCAGGATAAGGGTTCCTTTTTCCTTAATTCAGCATTTGTTTTCGTGATGAAAGTCATTATGACTTCTTGGATAAGTTTTGTTTTGTTTCCCTGATGGCTAAGGATATCAAACACCTTCGTATGTGTTTATTGGTCAAGCATAGAATTTTTTTCTTCTTTTGAGAATTGTCTGTTCAGTTAAACCATTTATTGATTGGATAACTTGTTTATGTAATCCAGGTTCCCAGTTCAGGAGTTGTTTCATCAACAATAAATATGTTCTCTTAATTAATGTATTTAAGGTAACCCCCCCACACACACAGGTGTGGCTGGAAGCCCATTTCCCATCTTTTAGATTCTGTTAAATTGACAGTATCAATCATTACAGACACTGTTAATTTTTATGTTGGTTATTTTAAAGTATTGATTTGTAATTTTTATTTATATACTTTTGGCATAATTCCAGATTATTAATGTGATTTGTAGATTTTTAATATAATTTGTGTTCTTTTTTTCTTCTAATGGTATCTTTGATGTATAAAATATTTCAGCTTTAAATTTTTTTTTCTTATTTTCTTTTCCTTTTTGTTTCCTTCCCTGCCCCCTTTCTTTCTACCTTCCTTTATTCCTTTACCTTTCTTCCACAGCATCTTATAACAGCGTAGGCTGTTCTCGAGCTTGTTATGCTCCTGCCTCTGCCTCCCAAGTGATGCTGCTATCACTGGTGTAAGTCACCATAACTAATAGATCCATTACTTTTACTGTTTCTTTGACAGAATTCTTGACAAATCAACTTGAAGGAAGGGTAAAGACATGGTATTAAGATTGTGAAGAAACTGCTCATATTTCATTCTCAGTCATGGAGCAAGGAGAGATAAATGGTAAACTTTCATTTGATTTCTATTTTTTATTTAACCTGAGACCACAGGTCAATGGGTTTGATACCCACATGCAGAGTATGCTTTCTTTCTTCAGTTAAACATCTCTGAAAATATTCTCATAGACATGCCCAGAGGTTTATTTTTATGCTGATCCTAGGTTATGTTTCCCAATTCAAAGGTACTAATTATACTCATATATATGTCTATTTTTAGCTTTCTACTTAACTTATGACTACCAACATGGGGATTTAGAATTATATACCTATGCTTGCTGCATGATTTCTTTAAACACATCTGAGGACCTGGTAATAGTAAGATTGTCTACAAAACCAATTAAAATACACAAATGAAGAGGTTTACAATCCATTACCTACTACTAATTAAAATTATCAAAGCAACTATTTGAAACACCTTCAGACAAGGTCCTTAATATTATGGAGATCATCAACACATTACACTAACCAAGCCTCTACTCACTTCTTGACCCATGGAGCTGCAACAGCAGTTATTGATTCCAACCATTAGGTTGCCAGACAAGCCAGCAATAATTGCTTCAGGAATTTGATCCATGAATATTTTCTGTTAATTTCCCAGGAGTAAAGCCAGATGCTCCCTTTCTTTTATCAAAAATTAAGAGAGCAGGTGGAAATTACCATATTTATAAATGATTGTTAGAAAATTATTTACTTGGATTTGGGATAGTGAAGAATAAGAAGCCAAATACAAAAGTATTCAAATCAAGGGATTTTAATTTGGATTTGAATTAATAAAGATCAAGGTAGAGAAAAGTATAAATGAAACATGTTTCTATTCTATTTTTTAATCTTATTATTTTTCAGAATTTGGTAAACTCTACAATAGCTAATTCTCTCATGACTCACACAAAGGAACAAAAGATTTGTGGAATAATTTTTGTTTCTTCTTGTATATTATATCTTTAAAAAATATGATTTAACTTTATCTCAGTTCTGCCATTTTAAACATCTTTTCATTGTGGTCTCTTGAGATTATTTTTCTTCTAGGTGTCAGTAGTTATGAACTTTGTATTTGTAATTGACTAGATCATGATATATTTATATGCTGCTTTGTAGGCTTCTAATTTATAAGAGTTTTATATTTCAATCAGTATCTGGAAAAAAGCATATTATCACTCCCACCCCGTCCCAAAGAAGAGGAAAGTCTATGTTCAATTTCTCTTAGAGCTTGAACAGCATTACCAATTCTACCCACTCTTCTATCCACATCCTTTGGACTTGCCACTTTTCACAAATATAAAAGCCAATTAAAAATAAATCTCTTTCTTTTTTATTAGTTTTAAGTTAATGATAAACTTCTGAGAAATACATTATTGAAGTTACTTCATAGTGTCATGAATATCAGAGTCCAATTATACAAAAAAAGATTGATACAAAATAGTGAGGTGTTACAGTCTTATATATCACCACTATATATGTGCTTCCTTGTCAGGTGGCACATGACTTTGTGTAAACATTTTATTGATAGAAATCTACATTGATGGAGATCTTATAATCCAGACACTTGGAGGCTGGGATCAGTTGGAAAGATGCTCCTGTCTAATCAGAGATTGAGAGACCCAGTCCTGCCAGCTTATGCCTAGCCCCTGCAAAGGTCCAGAGATAAACTATTACATTATGTCTCAATTAAAAGTATCTGTCCTTACTTAATTAGTCTTAGTTCTTTCTAGTTTAGGCTTTCTTTATCAAATGATTTTTATTTCAATTTCTGTCTTAAATCATATAAATTCATTTCTAGCATGTTCTAGTTTGAAAATTATGTAATACATAATGACTGTTTTCAGGTAGAAAGCTGTAGTTTCACCTGTTTCATGAACACCTCCTTGTGATGTACTTTTGTTGTTCCTGTGGCAGCTGTTTTACCTCATTTTGTGTTTTTTTGCTTCTGTTACTTTACAATGGTCCATAATTTTCTTTAAAACCTAAATGCATTCTGTCTCTTCACACTTGAAAATCCCTCCCATCTTTAATAATTTTTAGACCTCTGGGTATTCCAAATGGAACACACAGAAAGGCTCAAAGCTAACATCACAAATGAGAGAAAACATATGATATTTGTTTTTTTGTCTGGGTCTGGGTTATTTCAAGAAGGATTATATTTTAGTTTCATGCATTTACCTGTGAATTTTATAATTTTCTCTAATTAGCTGAGTAATATTTTGTTTTGTAAATATACTATATTACCATTATCCAATTATCAGTGAATATCTAAGCTATTTTCATTTCTTGGCTACTGACTGTTAATACAGCAGTAATGAATATGGACAAGAAAGTGTCTCTAGCTGGGGATCAATACAGGCCTTGCACATACTAAATAAGTACTCTACCCCTAAGTTACTGGCTTCTTTGTTTGAAATGTAGTCTTCATATTAAGTCTAAGCTAGCTTTGAGCTCACTATACTGCTTCAGCTCTTAGGTGCCAAGTATAAAAGGTTTCTTAGCATAATTTCTTCAAAATATTTGAGATGTTGAAGTCCCAAGGTGGATCAGCTCTGCATGGCACATCCCATCCAGGCAAGTTCGATTTCCTCATCCCAATATTAAGCCTGGGTTAGGTGTTACTCTGGAGGGAATAGGCTCTAAAGTGCCAGCCCATGCCCAGAAACACAGTCTGATCCCTCCCTTTGAAGCTCCACATACTGCCCATGTCAATTGACAGTTGTCTATCCTTGCAGAACCTAGCTCCTTTTCCCAATGGTTCCCCAGTGGCTGTTCTTGATTCAGCAAGCTCCAGTGCTCAGCTATGTATCTCTGCCTTCATCTCTATTCATTGTTGGATGTAAGTTTTGTGATGGCACTTAGGGTGGTTATTTGTTTGATTATAGGAGATGCCTGTCTATGCACCACCTTCACTATTGGTTGGAGACCTAGCCAGGATTATCCTGTGAGTTCTTGGAGGTTTCCCTAGCACCCAGTTGGTTTCTTCCCCATATCACACTGACTTCCTCTATTAAGATCTCCATCTCTTTTTTTTCTCCCTCTTTTTGCTACTCTCACTCCATCATCTCCTTCTCTCATGATTTGGTTCCACCTCTTCTTGGTTGCAACCCCTTATGCTCCCAACTAGCTAAGGAGATCTTCTCTATATTCCCTTCCTAGGGGAATCCCTGGATGTCTCTCTTAGGTTCCTTCTGATCCCAAGATGTTCAGGGGTTGTGGTTTGCAGCTTGGGTGTACTTTGTTTTTAGTCTAAAGTCCACTTATGAGTGATTAGATTCTGTGCCTATCTTTCTGGGCTTGTGATGCCTCACTCAGGAAAATATTCTCTGAATCCATCCATTTCCCTGCAAATTTGAGGATTTTATTTATTTATTTATTTAATGGTTGAGTAGTACTCTGTTGTGTAGATGTACCACAGTTTGTTAATCTATTCTTCAGTTGAGGGGCATCTAGGTTGTTTCCAGATTCATACTATTATGAATAATGCTGCTATGAACATAGTTGAGCTAATGCTTTAAAGTTCAAATGTGCTTTGGGCATATGCCCAATAGTGATATTGCTGAATCCTTGGGGAAATTTCCAGTTTTCTGAGGAACTGCTATATTGCATTCCAGAGTAGCTGTACATGTTTACACTAGGATTCATCCCAGAAATGCAGGGATGGCTCAACATACAAAAAAAAACTGTCCATAAATAAGCTCAATACATCTTTAAATATAGTATTTGTTAAGGAAGCATTGAAAATCACTGGGACAAGTTGAATTATTCAGTAAGGGATAATAAAACAGTGGCACAACTATCTGGAAATAATAAAATTGGATCTAACCACAATTTCATATAAAGCGAAGATGTTAGTATAAAAATTGATCTGCAAAAGTGCTAGAATTAAATGAGACTAAAGAAAAAATACTTTTTGAATAAGAAATCATTTTTAAATGTCATATAAAAAACAGGAGCAGTAATGGCATTATTTATAGATTTGACTAAATATAGAACATTTGTGTGGCTGTAAGCATAAATAAAATTAAAAATACAATGTTTTGAGGGAATATTTTAGCTCATATCATAGTCAGAAGCACATTCCTCAACCTGTAAATATTTTCTACTTATCAAAAAGAAAATAAAAATTGCAGGAGAATTAAGAGCAAAAGTTATACATAGTTGCTAGAAGGTACAAGTTACTGCAACTTATGAGCATGTATCTTGGTACAGTTTAAATAAAGCCTAAATACAAAAACCACACATTAAAAATTAGGTAGTTAAATCTTTTATTTATGTACTATATGTATTGATAACAGAACTATTTAGGGCAGTTAATGGACTCTGAATGCTTCTGTTTTGCAGGCATTGTCTTAAGAATTCATTTATTTATTAATTCCTTACAACCTTTCTATAAAGAAAAATGATTCTTTGTATTTTGATATGGCAAACTTGAAATATAAAAAGATAGCAGCTTGCCTTGTCACAAAGAAAGTAGGTGGCAGAAGAACAAAGCCCAAGAGTTTTGTCTTGAAAACAAATGTAATTGGTGTACTTGACTGTTGTTCTCCAAATGAAGAGAGGTAAAAAATACAAATGCATAGTTTCTTGAGTCCTGAAATTATACCCCCAGGATTATATTGCAAAGAATTACTCAATGTAGAAAACAGTGAATATGCATATATTTATTACAATTTTGTTTGTGATAGTAATAGATTGGGAATATATGTTAATTAATAGGACCATTATATACACTGCTGCTATCATACTATGAGCTCTGTTCTTTGAAGTGGTACACATAGCATTGTTATCAACATCCAGTAAGAAATAAGAGGCAATATGTTATTATTTTAAAAGTCACATAGCTTTGTGCTAAGGATAGGAAGGAATGAGGTCAAGAGTTTTGGTAATACATGGGTTTCTTTGGGGTTGAAATTTAGACTGTGGTGATGGCTACACAACCTTGTCTATACTGACAGGCATTTAAGTATATGCCTTTAGCTGTTGAAATACTATGGTATAAAAAATACTGTTAGTTAAGCTGTAAATGGACAGCAAACATTCTTAATTCAAATTTTCTTTGTAGTAAAGATCACTTCTGGTAGATATTTTTCCCCATACTTGTGTTTATACTATGCTGCCCTTGCCTCTCAACACACCTGAACTCCATTTGCTTTATTATTTCTCAGTCTCCCTTTATACCACTTGTATACATAAAATCAAAGCTGATAAAGCCCCAGTATAGAGTACTAGCAATGTGGGCCATCCCTAGATGAGGAGGTCTTAACAACTGATGGCTAGTTGAAGAGGGTCAGCCAATCTTCTTCAGAGATATGGCCTCTGAGAGGCTACCCATGCTCCAGTATATACATGCTTAGCAGCCATGCCCCTCATGACAGCACTAAGTGGACAATGTGAGTTTTAAAAAGGGGGGAGAACTGGAAGAAAATAATGGTGATGGGGTGTAAGAGGGATTAGAGAGGAGTGAAGAGGGTGGATTTGATCAAAATACATAGTATGCACGTATGAAATTATCAAGCAATAAAAACCAGTTCTGGTGAGACTGGACAGAGTATGGTTAGCTGGAGGGAAATGAGACAGAAGAGGGTTAAAGAGGTGAACATGCTAGAAAAATATTGCTTATGCATCTATGAAAATATCCAAATAAAAGTCATTAGTTTATATAGATGACATATTTGAAAATGTATTTCTGGATAAATGTCAAACAAAAACTTGATTGTGTGGAACCATGATGTTTCCTAAAAGTTACTGAGACAAGATAAAACCATGCTATTAGTACTTACTTTACACTTTTTAGAGTTCAATCACTTAGACAAAAGGAAGTAACTAAAAAAATATAAAAAGGATAAGGTAAATTTTCATGGCTTCTAGCTTCAATTATTGTAGAAGAAGAAAAAATACAATAAAGAAGAAATTAAAACTACTAAAATGAGTGAATATGAAATTATTTCACATTTACCAAAGCTTTTAGGTTTACACATTACTCAGCATTATAATGCATACAATTGCTAGTATACATTGCATTCTTTTTTTTTAGTATTTCATTTTTTTAATGTTAAAATGTGACGGAATGGATATTAAATTAAATCTACTCAGAAGAGACAGTGATGTATACTTTCTTTTTTAATTTTTTAAAGTCTCAAAATATTTTATTGTTGATTAATCAAAATATGTACAATCTTGTAACTCCAGGAACTATCTTGACTATATTTTAGTAAACCAATGAATAAAGCATACTTTTTAGTCAGTCATTTAAGAAAAAAGTCAACCATAAGGTATTGCAGTATTAATCATGTACATATTAAACACAGAGTCCAAAACTTTACTCATAAAACAGTCTTAGATATAAAAGCATAGATCAACCCCAGCATAAACATGGTGGGTGATTTTAATGCTCTACTTTGAGCAACAAATGAGTAACATGGGGGTGGGGAAACTAAATAGAGAATTTCTGAAATTAAATGACATCATAAGTCAGTTTTTCCTCTACATTTAACATTCCCTCTGTACTTGTAATCCTCTAGATAGATGATGTGTTTACAGAAAGTACTGTTTGTCTACTGTGTACATAGGTGCCTTCAGTAACCCACCCACATGAAACAGTACATTTTAAATGTCACATTGTGGCCTAGAAACCTAATTTCTACCAACCAATAACCTATGAAGCTCAAAATTTTGATCAGACAATTTTAAATAAAAATATATTCATTTCAAAACTTTTTATATCTACAAACAACCTATGATATAAATAAGGACTCCTATATGTTTAAATGCAATATGTAGACAGCAATGGAAAATTAAATGAGTCAATGGTTCTCTGTCTCATTGTGAGCACACAGGCTTCGTACTTGATAACTTTGTTGTCCTAGGAACCAAGACACAAACACACTGAGGGTATATATTGTATTCTTAAAAAAAATTACCAGAGAATATATACAAAAAGTCATACAGCATGAAGTATAATAATCAACATAAGGCAAACAAAACTTTTCAAGGATTAAATTTACTAATTATTCAATAAATGCTGATATTCTGCCATGACTATGCACTCAGGATAAGATGTTTTCTTCAAGTTTATTTACATTCAGGGCAGTGAGATTTAAACAGAGGAATAATGCCCATGATGTCTGCTTATCCTCTTTTATTAATGACAGCTACATATCATCTCCTGAGATAGATGAACATTGTATTTAGTAGAATCTTCATCCACTAATAGTGAGAAACAGAGCTTCTACAATATCTGTAAAGCAATCTGTAGGACAGACAAGTAAAAACTCTAAGACAAAGAATATCTTTCCTGAGCACCATGAGACGTTGTGTATTCACGGGCCCAGAGAGCACTCGTTCACCCATCTTGGGTTTCTTGTTTTTACTGTGCTCATAATTTAGCTAAAATTTTATGTTATTTGTAGTTGGATTTTTTGTTTTTGGTTCACTAGCTCACAAATAATGACCCAGAGACATATTAATTATAAAAGCTTGACCTTTAGCTTAGGCCTATTCCCAACTAGTATTTATAACCTAAATTAACTCATTTATATTAATCTACCTTCTGTTATATGGTGTTATCTCTTTTTCACCTTGCACCTTCTATTTTTTCTCTGTATCTGGCTGATGAATACCACCTTTCTTCTCCCAAGAGTTCTCTCTGCCTGGGATTTCCACCTATACCTCCTGCTTAGCTATTGGCCATTCAGCTTTTCATTACACCAATCACAGCAATACAACTTCACATAGTGTACAAATATCCCACAGCAGTTAGTATCAAAATCGCAAATACTATAACAATATGCACACTTTCTCATATGTATGGCCTAACTATAAAAGATACTTATTTAGTTTTACTAAAATATCAGTTGACATTTATCATTCTCTTTCCCTCCAGTCACATTAGATGATTGTATGATTGTAAGTTTGTCTATATAATAAGATTAGATTTTTGGTATGATTTTTGTTTATTGTCTTTGAATGCATTTCTTTTAGAAATAAGTAAGTACATAAGTAAGAAGAAAGAGAGGAAGAGAGAGGGGCGTAGAAACAAAGGAATATGTTGAGGTCTTTGATCCACTTGGATTTGAGTTTTGTGCAGGGTGACAGGCTAGGATCTATTTGCATTTTTCTACACACTTCCATCCAGCTATGCCAACACCATTTGTTAAATATACTATCTTTTTTCTATTCAATGTTTTGGGCCTCTTTGTCAAAGATCAGGTGTTTATAGGTTTTTGGGTTAATGTCAGGATCCTCAATTCTATTGCATTGGTCCACAAGTCTGTTTTTATGTCAGTACCAGGCTGTTTTTTATTACTGTAGCTCTATAGAATAGCTTGAAGTCAGGGATGGTGATACCTCCTGAGGTTCTTTTGTTGAGTAAAATTGTTTTGGCAATCCTGGTTTTCCTGTTATTCCAAATGAAATTGAGTATTGTTCTTTCAAGGTCCAAAAAATATTGTGTTGGGATTTTGATGGGCAGTGCATTGAATCTGTAGATTGCCTTTGGTAGAATTGCCATTTTTACTATGTTGATCCTACCAATCCAGGAACATGGGAGAACTTTCCATTTTCTGATATCCTCTTCAATTTCTTTCTTCAGT